>PVJA010008057.1:0-65905 GCA_004027025.1 Myocastor coypus
AAACTTTGGCCCTTGTGCTTGCCAGCCAAGTGCTTATTCTACTGAGCTATCTTTCCAGCCCCAAGCTCCTGTCTTTGAACTGCTACTGGCTTGGCATGTGTCTCATGCTGCTTTGCCCGTATCTTCCACTAACAGCCATGTCCTGGAAGGGGAAAGTGGTCCTAAGCCCTATTTCCAGAGTGTCAGGATGTACTTGGCCATGCCTCATTGGTGATGCTGATGTAGGACAGAAGACAGGGTCCGGATTGCTCTCCTACTGAGTGTTCAGGCCACTTTTCAGTACACATGTTCTCCCACTGCGAGGATGTGGAAACGTGGCAGACGAACATGTTTACCTCCTGTGGAACCTGATCAGGTCTGCAGGAGCTCCCTAATGGCTGGGCTAAGCAAGATAATGAGGCCACATCTGATCCCTAAGCCAGACTGCTCTGGTGGATTAGTGATGTGGGTCACAAACTCAGAGGAGGAGCCTGTGTGTGATGTGTTCAGCGTTCGCTTTCCTAGCTGTACCAACTTCATCCAGATGTGGATACCATTAGGCTTAAAAATTTTTTATTACATAAGTTCATTCCTCTTACTGTAGCATTAGACAGGGGTAGAAGATTCAAAGCGTTCTAAATTTATACTTCCATGTGGAATCCTTTTATATAAAAGTGTAGCAAAGAATGCCTCTCCCGATGAGTCAGGCTAAAGGTCGGCATTATGGGCCCAGTATTGCCTCCTCTTCCCAAGGGCACACAGCGAGAACCTTTCCTGGGAGCACTCAGAAGGGACTTTTAAAACACTGCTAGCATTTCCACCAAAGCAAAAGCACCACAGCTCCTCTTCACAAAGCCACCCCCACCATGGTCACGTAAGGATCCCACTGACCACACAGCCCCGTGGATACACAGCTCCCGTGTCTCACCCGTAGGTCTGTACATTAAATACAGCCAGAAGAAAGGGGCTCAGAACAGTCAGATTTGGTTTCAGAGTGAAGGTCTGAAAAACTCTGCACTTAGGAAAACCTTGCAAAATTCACCTCACGACGGCAAAACCAGAAATTCGACACAGCTCCCCTGCTATTATAAAGCTATGTCCTGGGGGCTTTGGAAACCCAAGATAACAAATCAACCCTATTCTCTTCCTTTTTACTGTTTCTCCCATTCTCAGTCAGAAAAGCACTTGATATTTTTTTTCATGTAAAGTATTACAGAAAGAAGCCCATTTCATAATTTTTGTCTAAAGAACTACATTACAAAGAGCGCCATTAAGCACCAACAGCTCCACTTCTAGCTCTGTAATCACATTTATTATATTTCCAAGGCAATCTTCCTCATCAATTCCATTTCCCTAATCAAATTACATTGTTTAAAAAGGCAATTTTAGTTAATACTTGCTGCACTCTGCATTACAGTAACCCACCTCCCTGCTCCCTCTCCACCCAGCCCTTTCAGAGCATTTATGCCATTTATAAACTGCAGCAGCAGCTCCTACCACTTCTTCTGATTGTGAGCAAACCACTCAGGCTAGAACACTTCCTTACAAAAAATTCAATGGTTATAATGGAATAAGAGCCTGCCTGAGAAAAAATAAAAGTTAATGTGAAAATGTGAAAAAGCAGGTTGCTGGTCTCAAGATTTCAAGACTTCTTCCTTCCTGGGTGAAAGGTCAATTGGCCTGCAAACCCTAAATCTCAGGAAGGACAATGACAGTGACCACAGATGAGCTCGTAGCTCAGGACAAATGGACAGAGGTCAGAGCTTTTCCTGCAGACTGGTGACTGAAGGAGCCACACAACAGGACGCATGGCAGGAGCGAGACAGAAGTCAAAGGCGCATAAAAAACTCCACCCAGACGGAGGCCCAGGGTGAAGCCGCACAGCCACTTTACATGTCATCTGAGCCTCTAGCACAAGGCAGCTTTGGGGGGGAAAATGAAGTTAAATGAACTGCAACACCTACTGTAACATCATTAGCTAGACTGTGGCCCAAAGTATACCCTGCTTAGTATGGAATATTACATTGAACTTTTTAAAAAGGCTTCCAAAATAGAAACTTTGTTAGAGGAATATTTTCAGCAGAAAGAGAACCAGGTTATCTTTTTGTTGTTGTTTTTGTAAAACATTATCTTGCACAAAATCACAATAGCATGGAGTGCAGAGAAAGTATGATTAAATTGATGAAGATCCTCATAAAAAAATATTCAAAAATGACTGACCTAGATAAGAGTACGATGCTTTCTTTTTAGGAAATCATCTATGAATACTTGGGCTGGCAAGAGAGCTCAGAGGACTAAGCACCTGAGTTGGCACGAGCAGGGACCAGGGGTTGATCCCAGGTACAATATGTTGCATGATCCAGCTCCCAGGCATGCTGAGCCAGAGAATGAGTCTGGGCATGGTGATGCATGCCTCTAATCCCAGCACTGGGAAGCCTGAAAATAAGGGGATCACTATGACTCAGAGCAGTCCCTGTCTCAAAATATACATATATACCATAATATATATATACATATATATCATTATATAAATGCCATAATATATATAATACATATATACAATCTTTTATTTATTTACTTATTTGGTACAGGGTTTTACTATACAACTAGGACTCACAGTGATCCTCCTGCCTCAGCCTCCCCAGCACTGGGATTACAGGCATGTACTACCATGCCCAATTTCAGTGTCCCGCACCACTCTGGGGACTGCATGGCATATAGTGCTGGGGATCAAACCTGGGTCCTTGTGCTTGCAAGGCAGGTGCTTAGACCACTGAGCTGTCTCTTCAACCCAAAGTTATATATTTTTATTTGGCTCAAGAAATGTAGGCACTGGGGCTGGGGCTTGGTCGGGCCTCAGAGGTGAACAGCTGTGTTTCTCAACAAATGACTGAACACACTTCATTGTCAAGAATGTATCCTTTACCTTCAAATGCTCCTCAGAATCAAAAGTAAATGCTCTTAGCTTTTTACACAATTATGGCCTTAAAATACATGCCTGGATGTAAGCATGAATATACTAACCTGCTGGTGATAGAACTAGCTCAAAACACCACATAACAATAAATGTTTACATCACCCTTTTATTTCATAGTTAGAAATAATACAGTTCCATCAGTAAATCATCAATAAATAACGGTGTTTAATCATTAAACGTAAAAATCCCAACTCTTTGGCATCTGATAGGATTCTATTTCTTCTCAAACTAATAACTGTATAGATATAGTTAATCTTAGTGATCATTTGTCAATACAATATGTTACAAAGGTGCAATTTACCGTAAAATATACAACAGCTGGAAACCTCCAGCCCCATAAGAAGCATGATCAAGCCAATATGCTCCGGGCCAACTCTCCCAGGTTCTTCATATGATTTGCTTTAGTGAAAGTATCATAAACATTGATTAAGAGATTCTAGGGTTTCCTAATAGCTATTCTGCTCTAAAGTTTGCCATTGACTTTGGCAAAAGAAAAACCTTAACTGTACCAGGAATCACACCACTTGTTAATGCAAGGCGCTGTAATTTTATAGGCAAGGTTTCTATCACCTAAGAAACTCAGTCCCCAAAATGAAACATAATATGCAATTTGATGTTTCCAGAAATGCCAAATCAGTTATAAATTGCACCTTCAAGAGTCAAAAATGAAAAAAAAAAAAAAAGAAATAGAGATGTTTACAAAAGGCAAGTTACATACATTTTTTTTTTTTCAAAATATATTCAAGAATAGTTGAGCTCTTATTTGTTACTAAAGCCAGGGTATTATTTCTTCAGCAACAAATTAAACCAGTGCAATTGACATAAATTGCTAAGTAATCCAGGATTAACCCATTAAAACTGTAGAAGCCCGTCAGGCTTCTACCCTAATCCTAGACTAGAAATTCAATGAGTGCTATGTTGCACAGAATTGAAATTGGGATGACCCAAAGCCATGCTGAAAGGTATTACTTCATACATCATATAAGCATTCAATAGTAGGAGTCGTGATCCTTTATTAAAGTTCTGTTCACTTATAGTAAATCCAGATGCAAACATCATTATGCCTATGATCCACAATTAAAAGACTTTTCCATTTTAAAGTTCCAGATGAATCTTAAATTAGAAAATAAGCATTAAGGAAACCTTTTCAACTTACGAAAACTTCATATTGGAAACTTTCTGGAAAAGTTTCTTCCCCCACCCATTCATTGTAAAATAAATACTTTGTATCCCAAATTTAATTTTATTAAGACACACTTTGATAATGCTATAAAGAAATATTTTACAGCCATAGAGATCAATAACTTTCCATGCGGAAATAAAAAATTCATTGCTCAATATTATTGAGGCAAGTGAAGAAAGATTATTCTCTTAATCTGAAATGTTAACTTTTTTCAGTGCAAAACCAGTTATAAAATATTTAAACTTAATATTTAAAAATAAAAAGTGGTCCAATTCAGCAATGTTCAAGTTCTAAATTTCATAAAACAAATCATTACATACATTTTATAGTAAAATACAGAGATCCAAGAAGTACTTGTGTATTGAAGATATAAATTTCTAATGAATCATACCAAGTCAGCGACAACCAAGCAGATAACATTCCCAATTGGAGCATCAGAATCATTTAAGATGAAATGCCCTTACCAAAGCCTTTTCTCCTAGCTAAAGAGCTATACAAGCTAACGGTCAACATTCTGTTTTCTTTGCAGTTGCGTGCTCTAGGATAATATCCCCCCCTCCCAAGTACCTGTTGATTTCATTCCTGTATTCAAAATTTGATCCAAGTTTTATGTTCCAGGAACATAAAAACACTTAGCTGATAGAACCACCTAGAATTGAAGAGTCATGTACAGAGTCCAGCAGGGGACTTTCTCTAGCCAAGGGCAGGCTGGCCACAAGTGGTTTCGGCAGCCCGAGTCACTCATGTGTTATTCCTAGCAAATACTCGGTCCCCTCGGAGGGTGAGGTGTTGAAGCTGGTACTGTAGCACTTCTGTGTCAGCTGGCTCCTTGATGTTCATTTTATCTAGATTGAGGTAGTCCAGAGATTTGGAGTGAGCCCTCTTCCCTTTAAGAAGACATAGAGGCAGAGGCCCATGAAGGGCCTTATAAGGTTCGTAAGGTAAGGACTTGGTGCACTTGTCTCCTGAGCTGGGCATCCGTCTTCGTCGCCGGCCGTTGACCGCGGGAATCTCATAGGGCTGGTAGTACCGACTTCTGGTTTTATACAAGCGAGAAGAACGCCCCAGTCCTGCGTCCAGCTGCTTAGCGCGCAAGGTGGGCATGGCTTCTCCTTTGCTCTCTTCTCCTCCTGTGCACTTCTGGGCTAACTTCAGGAGTTCCTCGCCGGTCGTGAAGCCAACCAAATAGTTAGAGTCCATGTGGAGGATCTGGTAACCTGACACAGTCCGACGCATGGGAGAGCAGGGCGTGCTGGAGCAACGCGGCTTCTCCGCCTCTGCTTTTCCCGGGGAGCTGACCTCAGCCACGGGCACAGGCAGCGTGCTCAGGGTACTTCTGGATTCTCCATTTACATCTACTTCCATTTTAGGCACCAATCTGCACACTCCTACAAGTAAACAGACTCAGGTTAGAAGAGCACAGAACGCACAGCACCTAGGGCCGGGGCAGGAGAACAGCGGGCGGACTATCCCGTGGGCCTGGTGAGCATTTCAGAGCAGGCATGAAATGGCCACCAAGTCTCTGCCTTCCAGAACTCCCGGGCAGGCTCAACAGAAGCCTATGGTGCCAGGAAAGGTTCCAACACAGAAGCAAACAGAGAAACAGTATTTCTCCAAACGCAGCATTCCTTTCAGCCACACAAACTGTTTTCCTTAATATAATATTAAGCAAATAGAACACAGATCTTAACATCGATCAAATAAAAGCAGGCACACAGGCGCTCATGAAAATTCTCAAAATATTTCCATCTTCCACGTTTGCCTCCTTTAACTTAAAATAAATGCTCAGCGTCAGCTTAATACCTCAGAGGGTTAGAGCACCTGCTTAGGCAGCCACAGGGGCCTGGGTCAATCCCCAGGCTGCAGCATGCCGAGACTGCCATTGAGACTTGGCGTGGTGGTGCAAGCCTGTAATCCCAGCTCTTGGGAGGCTAAACACAGGTGGATCACTACAAGTCTGATCTATGTAGTTAGACCCTCAAGATCCTGCACTAACATACAAAAAAATAAACATTCAACTCCTAAAAACTATGTATCTTTTCAACTGCTCTGTTTAAGGAATACACAAAACAATTGATTAAACTGATCAGATTTCACAAAAAAAATCCAATTCAAATGTAAAAAATTGCTTTTTAGGTATAGAAGAGTCTTTGAAAAGGGCTCCCCCAAACCATACAAACACTTCAATTTCTATAACCCAATGAATTAAAGAGAATCATTCTGCATCTTAATCCTCCTCCATCATGTACTATTTAGTATTATTAGTATAACATATTAGTGTTATTTTATATGGCTGATCACAGAACACATCATGACTTTTCAAAGTCTACATCATTCTTTTAAGTTTTGTGACACATACCAGGATGACTCAAACCTAACGTTGATATTGCTCATTACAACTACCATGTTACATAGTTTGGAAAACTACTCCAACAAGGACCATAAACAAGGGTTAGGCTCCTGGAAAGTTGCAGATAAAACAAATTCCAGAAAACAAAATATGAGCCAGGCCTGGTGGTGTCCACCTGTAATCCCAGCACTTGGAAGCTAAGGCAGTATAATCTCTACAAGATTAAGGCCAGCCTGGGCTACACAATGAGTTCAAGGCCAGCCTGCACTATATATAGTGCCCTTGTGTTTAAAAAACAAAAACAAAACAAAAAAAAAAAAACCTCAGAGTAATTTCTGAGAAACTTTATTTTCACTGATCTTCAGATGCCAGTTATATAGTTGTTACAGTTTATGTCTAGTTGTCCCCTCACAGCCTCATGCAATCATGGGGTGGGGACTTCTAGAGCTTGAGACTTGCCTCATGATCCACTGGGATTATGTGTTTTAGTACTGATGGGATTATGGGGTCTGAGTACTGCTAGAATTGCTTGACTCATGATCCACTGGGATTATGAGTTTGAGTACTGATGGGGCTATCGAGCTGAGTACAGCTGTATGGGCGTGGTCTAAGGTGGATAGCCTGAGGCAGAGAGCCTGAATGTAATATAAAGAGAAACAGAGACAGACTCATGCTGTTGCTCTCTGCACCCCTGGTTGTTCCCTTGCCTCTGTCACCATCGTTGCTGTCCCACCACCATGAACTGCTGGCCTCTACATTGTGCCTGTCTGCCTTGGATCCAGCCAAGTATGGACTGAAACCTCCAGTAACTGTGAGCTAAATAAACCTTTCCTTCCTTCATTTTGGGTGTTGGGTATTTGTCCCAGTAATGAATGAGAGAAGAGTAACTGAGACAATAGTTTTAGGTAACTATCTTAGAGTGCCAGTCCAAATGTAAAGTAACTGAGTTTGTGATGAAAAGTTTACTGAAAGCCGGGCGTGGTGGCTCACGCCTGTAATCCCAGCACTCGGGAGGCTGAGGCAGGAGGATTGGTGCGAGTTCGAGGCCAGCCTGGGCTACCAAAGTGAGCTCAAGGCCAGCCTGAAGTGCATAGCGATACCCTGTCTCAAAAAGACAAAAAAAAAAAAAGAAAAGTTTACTGAAGAGCAATTATAATCACATGATTATTCTCAATCCTTTTATAAAGAAATAACAGTTTGTTAACTAAAGCACTTCCTAAAGCTTTGGTATTCATCTAAAATATGAACAATTAGAGCACTAAAATCATAAAACAAAACAAAAAAAAAAAAATAGAAGCCTACTCTTTCACTCACTCACACGCTCTACCTCCCTTAGCTAGGAGACTGGGGATAACAGATGCCATCCCATCCTGCCCGGTCCCCATCCACAGCACAACAGAAAAACAAACATTCATAATGAATCCTAAGATTAAGCAAATGTCAAAGGGATCAATACAGGCAGGGATCACTATTTACCCTGAACCTTACTCTATTTCTAATTTTGACCAAGTCAAACTATCCTTGTTCTGCAACCTTTCTAGATTTAAAGTAACTGACTTTATACTTTACTAAAATAAAAATAAATTTATATTCCAATGTGCAATTTGTTTCTTCAGGTATAGGATCAGAATTCCTATTACCAGCTCCTAGAGCAAACATTTAAGATTTACCAACTGACAGACTTCAGTTAACTGCATGAAGCATTACCAAATTTTCCTGCTAAACAAGCAAATATTTCTCCTAATCCACATGTTAAGATAATCCTTCCTTTCTTAGCTATTTCTCCAGTCTAGAAGGACTATAGAGGGCAGATTCAAGTCCTCCAGCTGATGATAAAACCTAACGATCAGGGGCTCAGGGTCAGGGAGATACCTCAGCAGCATAAGGGCCTGCCTGGCAAGTACAAGGTCCTGAGTTCAATTTCCAGTATGAGGAGAAAAAAAAAAAAAAAGAAAAGAAAAGAAAACTAAATTAAATTAAATAAAACCTGACAGCCAGCTATAGACAAGAACTGTTTCTCTTGATCCTTCATTCTGAAGAACAAGGAGATGCAAATTTCAGAGACAGAAAAACCAGAGCTAGGGAGAAAATCTAAGCACCAGTCTCTAGGAAGGCCATCAACAGTGGCACTCAAGCAATAGGTCCACTCTAGAACACTGTGACACTCACTGGGCTGGATGTCTGCCAAGTCTGGCATTCCACAAAACCCCATGGATCTCCACCAACCACATTAGTTTCAACTGCTCCTGAAGTCCATGAACTCAGATACCACTCTTTGCGAGGGAGCAACAACTCATGGAAACATCAAGCTGAAAGTCAGCCTTTTTTGTCCATGAGGGACAACAGTGTAAAGTAAGCACATGGCGTGCAACACTGCAGAGAAGAGGAGGAGGATGCGCCCCTCAGCGAGCAGGAGAACCAGAAGCCTCTGTTCCTACTCTGAACAAACCCAGCCATCCCGAGGCCAACCATCAGGGATTCTTAGAATCTCTTGGCGCTGGAGAAAAGGGGTGAAGGAATACAAAGGGCTGGAGAAGTAGGCAGAAACAATAGATTACCTAGCGTTATGTACCAAGAAAAGTGAGGTAGGTAGGTGCAGAACTGTATAAAGGTCAAAATTCAATGCTCATTGGAATGTACACTATTGTGAGGTGGGTAACTCCCATCTGTTAAGTTCCCATCACAAAGAATATTACCTGCTTGGGCAAAGTTACCCAAACAGATCTTGAGCCTTCTACCTAGAAGACAATGATTCTACTTAGGCTGCTAAGTAGACAACACAGACATGACTCAAGAGATGTGGCAATTTCACCCAAGCAGCTGGGTGCAAGACAGCTACCATACCTTACCAAGGTAGACAATGCACTGTAGAAGACACATTCAAACAAAGAATTAAAGTAATAGCAATTTCTAGTAAATTCTATCTTGCATATGTAACCTTGCAAGTCAGGCCAGTGCAAAACAGGTCAATGTTCTGGGTAAAATTTCTGACTGGGACTCACTGCACTGGAATGTGACAGGCTGCTTTAAATATGAGGAGTACAGCAGCTCCCGGCTGAACTTCTGACCAGCAAATTTAAGAGTCGGAAAATTGCTTGCACTTTTCAGCCATCAAACACCAGCACTTGTGCTCCCAATAACGATGTGTTCTCCGAACAGCTCTCTGGTGGCTTTCTCGACCTCTCTGTGGTTTGCTGCCACCTGCAGCAGAACCCCTTCAGGTCTGTTCCCAAGAACCAAGCCTCTCAAAAACTGCTTCATCCTCAGGGAGGCACTTCGGGTACTCTTTGCCCTTCTGAAGAGCTTCTCTGCCCTTCTGAAGAGCTCCCCCAAGTGAAAAGCAGTGGAGGCCAAGCATCAGAAGACAGAAGGCTCAGGAGCCATCCTTCCAGTGGGTAGGCGTGACAGCCAAGGAAACACGTTGTTACAAAATTCCTGAGAATTTTGCCTCCATTTAAATATTAAGGCCAGACCTTGAGAAAGACAGGATCAACTTTCTCATGTGATTTTTAAATACAATCTGCTGAAGCACTACCCCAGTTGAAGTAGTCAACAGGCCTTTCAATTCCATGCTTAAGACAAGAATGACATTCAAGACTGTACACCCATGAAGGGAGCGACCCTTTTCCCAAGCAGACAGGTAAGTACCTATCAGCAAACCAGCACAAGCAGATGGAGGATGCCTAGCACTTTCTGGAGCCATTTTTTTTAAAACCTTTGTTTTGTTTTCTTGTTTTGTTTTGGTGGAAGGTACTCACACATGCTACACCAGAATCGAATTATTTTTTAATTAAAACGCATTCATTAGGAAACTCAGCTAGTGACTAGAATTATGAGATGACCTATATTTAGCAGCATGGTCCCCAGGCTTTACCATGAAAAAAAAATAATTATGGACTTAGCAATATTATTCATGACTCAACATTTTACTTCATATGCTAAAATAAACCTGTACTCAAAAGTCATACGGACAGAGGCTGGCTAGATAGCTCAATGGTCTAAAGTGCCTGCGTAGGCAAGCTTAGGCAGGTACAGAGAACCGTGGTTCAGTCCCTGGCACCACATGCAGTGTTAGTCATGTCCCTAGGGTAGGCCAAGACAGCCAAAAAATAAATAAATAAATAAATGAAAAATAAAAAATCACTCCAAAAGGCATATGGACAAGATAAAGGCTCACAAAGCACCTCGCCAAGTACTTCTGGCAGAGGTGTGTAAACTATGCCTCCCACTGTGTCAGTAAACAGTGGATCAAGACATCTGGTCCCATGTTAACCTGCACAACCGAGGCCACGAAGGCCACAGAGATGCCCTTCACGTTTCCACGGATGCCTTTGCATGGTTTAAAAAAGACTGGCAACAAAAAATTTCTAGGAAGTATTAATGTTAGAGCAACAAAAGTAGCACATTTTCTGAAGACAGAAGTACTGAAAATACAAAAAAGAAAAGTCAACTTGAAGTGAAACCAGGCCTTTTGCATGATAAGCAGAATCTGCTGAAAGTCTGGACATAACTCTCACGGAGACAGAGGAAAGCAAGGTTCCCCAGAAGATAGGGAACACCAATAGTCTAGAAATTATCCATAGCCACGTGCCCGGCTAGGTGATGTCTGAGTCAGGGACAGCTTCAGGACATGGGTTTTTCCAGGATCTAGGACTGCAGCTCCATCCTGACTGCTGAGTGATGGATCTAAATGCATAGAGGTATCTCGGAGTTCTTAGGGTCCGTGAACATTCATTCTGGTAACCACTTTTCCTGGTTAGGTAACTTCTATCTGTTGTCTTCCTCACTACCCTGCTTCAATAATTGCTTCTCTTTTGTCTATCTCTGAGGTCTATAAAAATAGTACATGCAAACTGAAAGATACTGAATTCAAGGTATTTATTATTGTGATGTACTGGAAATGACAAAATCTCTTTCTAGCTTTTACCAAGGCAAGACACATGTAGAGGAAACCCTTATTTTGATGTATTTTTCCTTTTTCTCTGCACTTATAAAGTTGAGAGTGGGTATCTAGTTCTTCTCACCAGGAAATAGACCACACGCACATGCACACACACACACACACACAGTGTGCAAGCACACACACACACACACACCCATAGAAGCACTTCTGTAAGAAATTCCTAAAGTAAAAATGCTGAAAGAACATTTTTACAATTTTTATAGCAAGCCAACACCCAGCTCTATGTAAAATGTTTCTCTTTTTGCAAGAATAAATTTACATTCCCTCAAACTAAAAATTCATATAAATGCTTTAAAAAGTACCATCTAACACACCTCAGCACAGTGGCTGTTTCTACTCTTATTGTTTCTAAAGCAGCAGTCTCTAAAGAGAAAAGACAGCGGGGCCAGAGGATACCGGGTCTGATTTTCTCAGAAGGAGAAGATAGATGAAGAGAGCATCCTGCCCATTCTCTGACCTCAAGTTTCTGCATGTTTCCATCTGTAATATTTCAGTATTTCTTGAAAGAAATTTACAAACTAAATGTCACATTTCCTTCGGGAAAAGAGAGAATGATATCCATCTATGTGAAAAAACACAACATATACTTTTAAAGTACTGGGTAAAGCATTTAGTACCGCAGTGTGAATATTCTGCCTGGGACTACAGCAAACCCAGGGCTCAACATCCTGTAGCTCTTCCTCCACCAAGCAGCAGTCACAGGCTACCACCCAGGCGCTACCTACTAACCTAACGCTCCTACAGGCCAAGCCTCCCACCCATTTTGCACAGTAAGCAATATTTTGAAAATATAACATTAGTTATCTCACCTCTTTAGACCAGCTCTGAAAATAGCTGATACATCTCACAGCTGCAATACAGGGAATTGTTTTTGAGAAAGTACTGAGTTCTACAAACAAAAATTCAGGCTTACCAAAAACACTTACCTCCAGTAAGCAAAGTGTTGTTTATATTCCTGCACTGCATTTAGCAACATATAATAACACTACATAAGAGAATATACAAACATAAGTGTCTTAAATATACAAAAAAATGCCCTCATGTTGACACAGTATTTTTTCAAGAAGCACCTAAGATGAATCTTTTAAGAGGCCAATTTTTGTGAGATGGGAATCTCTAAAGCATAACTGATAATTGGTCAACCGATAGCGAGTATCACCTAGTTTCAATGCCAGAACTTTCCTGCAGTTCACCTACCTCAACAGAAGAAGCTACTAAAGCCAAGTAGGATAGGGTTTGCTTGAAGCCACAGGGAGTGAGTGTCCTTTTCTACACCCCACCCTGGTCTAGTGTTTCTTTCATTCCATTCATTTCATTCTACTGTGATTCCCATTCATGGCTCCCAAACTTGTATATCAGTGAAATTATTGAAGAAGTTTTATAAAATAGTGATGGCCTGTGTTCCACTCCAGCTTCATGATGTATCTGAAATCAGGAGGAGCTTGGGCTCCGAAAATTTTAAAAGAAATTCAAGTGATTTTAATATGCACAGAGGCTTGGAAACCTGCCAACCAGAACTTATCAGAGGAATTTCACTTCTTTAAACTCCTGTGCTTCTTTAGCCATGTTGGTGAACGTAATTTTGGCCTTACAATCACTAACCACTTATCCCTAAGGCTTCCTAATTTACTGGTTCTAATCCGTAGTGAGCTGAAAAGATTTGCTACTTATTAACACTGAAGACAAAATAAAAATAAATCTGTGCTGAATAAGACTTAAGACACCTCACCTGCGTATGCGTCGGCATATGGGCTACTTAGAAACTTGCGCAGGTGCAGTTTCTTCAGAAAACAAATTGGCAAGTCATGGAGCTATATTCATGCTTATTAAACAACCCAACCACCCCACTCCTACATTTACACTAGAAAATAAAAATATATGTCCACAGAAAGACCTGTAGAAGAATGCTCGTAACAATGTCACTCCTCATTACCACAGGCCTGAAGCAAGCTGCAGGGAAACATACAAGGGATCAGCCTGAAGAGGTGTAAGGCAGGAATGGCAAGCAAAAGAAACAGGAAAACGCTAGTGATGGCAACTTCACGACATTCCAGAAAAGGCAAAAGTATGGGCCCAGCAATCAATCAGTGACTGCTAGAAGCTGGTGCAGCAAGCAGAACAGCCTACAAAGGGAGCCGGGGGTGGGTGCGAATACTGCCTGCCTGTCCTGACTACAGCCATCAGCATGCAACCGGAACCATCTGTCAAAACAACTCAACTAGGCACCTCAAGGACTGAATATGGCTGGGCTGGGTGGCATAGGTCTCTAAGCCAAGCACTCAGCAAAGGGAGGCAGGTGGACCACAAGCACAAGCGCCATCTGGGCAACCCAGCAACCTAAAGGGGCCCTACCTCAAAATGAAATACAAAACATGGGTGAAGGAAATAGTTCAGGGAGACAATCACAACTTCAATGCCAGGTTGAAGAAGACTGACATTGTATATAGGTTCTACTTCAACAAGCCTGATGTTGAAAATAGTCTTGTAACCTATTTCCAAGTTTTAGGTGGTACTCCCAACTTTTGTCACTTTCTGGCCTGCGTAATGATTGAGTCAGAAGAACCCTAACAGTAGCCGGTGTATATGGGATCCCCTCCAACAACAAGCCACTCGCTGTCCCCCAAATGGATTCATTTCCTCTTCAACTGCAAGGCCAGAATGTCATTTTATTTACAAATACAACACATACGCCCAATCAGAAATCACTGTGGATGCAGATAGACTCAGACTGCCATATACACAGGCATTCCTGTCATCTCTAGCAGTTCTTCCTAGCTTTAGGTGACCTAATGACTCAGCCACACTGCCTTACTGAATGCCCTCCAAAATGCACTTTGCCCTTAAGGCTTTCAAACTTCTTGCTGTTCCCTCCCACCCCCGGAACTAGAAATGTTAGTGGCGTTTATATTTTCCCAACGTTTTAAAATTCATTTTTATCACTCGGAGTAGCTACATCTAGCTACTGAACAATACTGGGCTTTGTTTTTGTCTGTCATTCTTTTGAATCATTCTGCTGCCAGCCGCGAACTTAGAAAACGCTTAGCATGAAACTGCTTTTGCCAAGGCCTGGGGCCTCCCTGAGTAATTCATAGCAAGGACTTACAAAGCTCTGGGCCAAGGAGACTGACGCCTCAAAGCAGGACTCACAATAATACAGTTTTGAAAATGCAAAAGAGCTGCAAAGACCATTATTAATTATTTTCCCTCTCAAAGACTCGAGGTCATGCAGACAGCTATGTCAACCCAGACACATGTGACACCATGAAAATAAGGACGACTGAAGGAAGAACCACGGCACTGCATGCATTCAGCAGATTAAATTCACAGTGGGATAAAGGGAATGTCCCACTCTCAGTGACTTGCTGTCCAACTAAATGAAAATGATTCTCCATTCAGCCACCTGTTAACCTTGCATTATATTTCATATGTTACTAGAACGTTCTGCAAATTATTTCACCAAATTCCAGAGATGAGTGTTTTTACTAAAATTTCTCCAAGTTAATGCAACCTTCTCTACTTACTATATGCCCCTAAGTATTATCGTATAAGAACACCTTTGTCTTGCATAAATCTTTAAGAAAAAAAAAATCAGAGTTAAACATCTTTAATGATGTACCCTATTGCAATCATGATTTTAGTTTTACCTACTAAAATTATCATACTATATGCATGTGCAATGATCCAGTAAAATTTCATATGCACCAACTTATGCAGTCCTTATAATACACTATATCATGTTCACGTAACTAGCTAGCAACACACAAAAAGCAAAATATAACTCACCAGACTAAATCCCAGAGGCTATCACTGCACAATTTCCAAAGAGTCCCAAGGGAGCACAAGCATAATTTTTCTGTTCTACTCCAGATACTAAACATGAAATGCAAAAATAAACCAGTAATTTAACAAGTAACAGAATTTATAAGGCAATTATAAATCAACTGTAACTGTGAAACAGGATGACACTAGCAGGAGTACTGATACTGGGCAGAGGTTCTAAAGGATACCACAACTCATTCAATTAAAAATTTTGAATATGTTCAGCTAAACTCAACCTCAAGGATCTCACTATGCTGTGCCCCTATAATTCTGTTGCTTAAACTCTGTGTAGAGACTAAGAATACCTACCTAGGCTAAACAGAAGAACACAAATAAAGGACTTCAGGGATGGCTTTGACATCCTAGTCCCCTTCCTGTGTACAGCAGATTGACAGTATTTTATGGAAAATGCTGTGACTGAGAGAAAAACCGAGCTGCCCAGGTCTCTGCTTCCTGATCTTGCATAAACAGCAATCTTTAAAATCAGGTCACTATTAATTCTGTCCTTTCTCCCTAATACAATTGTCATGTGGATCAAATGCAGTGAGGTAGCTGGGTGTGTTCTATACACTGCAAAGCCATTTACAGCCGTGTGATGTTATTATTATGCAATTCATTTTTTGGTGTCTGACCATGTGAACTGTTAAGACAGCAATGATGGAAATTCTCTGTAAGACTGCTGGAGGAAAATCATCAAGAGGTTCTTGGAAAATAGTATTTAAAAGGCAGAAAAACACTTCTTTACAGGTGCCACCTTACTGTTTCCGGTGTCTGTCTCCTCAGGGCCTGGTCTTACTTGGGGAATTAATGGGCAAGAGAATCTATCTTTGTCTCCTGCCTACTCCGTTAATTGGCTTAATTTGTTGAAACCAAGAAAACTTCCCAAAGCTCTTTTCCACTTGCGAAGTGTTTTGCTGTTGAGTATTTGACTGTGGTCTCCACATGAGGGGAAAGTGTAAACAAGCTGAGGGGGTTCACTTTATACAGGTGCTGGGAGCGTTAAAAAAAAAAAAAAACTGGCAATGCTGCTATGCAAAAAGTTCTCTAAAGACAAAATCCAAGGGAAGGGCAAGACTTCTGCCACACACTTCTGAAAGCACAGAAGAGGTTTAGCAAAAGGATATGGACATTTTATTAAATTAAAAGCATCTTCTCCCCCAGCTTGAGAAACTAGGAGTATGCAACAAAATAATCATTCAAAGAAACCATCACGTTTATCAGCCTCCAGAACTTCCTTCAAGGGCCAGCTAAAAGGTTCAATTCTCCGGCCTGCTATGCAGGTCCCACTGAGACTTTGGTTGAGACTGGGCGTGGTATGCACCTGTAATCCCAGCTCTTGGGAGGCAGTAAACAGGCAGATCACTATGAGTGCAATCTAGTAGTGAGACCTTGAACATCCTATAGATCTTGCCTTAAAATTAAAAAAAAAAAAAAAGAAGAACTTTCAGGGTGTATGACAGGCACCGTTCATTTATATTTTACCATCAGCTATTTTTAACTTGGCTAACCAAGAAACCTAGATAATTAAAAGTTGGTTTTGCTGTTCAACAACAAAGCCTCTGGTTTTACCATAAATCTAACCATAACAAAAACTGTCACCTGATACTTCTCATTATTTCATAAAACTGTCCTCAAAAACATCCTCATGTTATTGTTATGAAGTTGACATTGGTATCTTAAATAAGTGGGTTCTAGTGGGAAAGTGGGGGTAAAAAGAAACCCCCACTTTTTTAGTATATTTTTTTAGCATCTTCCACGTACTGAAGCCACACAGAACCGTCCTTTCAACTTTACTCCAAGAGGAACGCATCTCTGCTCCGTCCCAAGCCCTCACCCAACTGACACTACCTGAGAGTCTGAGACAGCATCAGGACCCTCACGGTCTGGCTCGCACTCACTTACCTGTGTTTGCACGCATTTGGCCTCAGCTCAGTGAGAAGTGCAGCGTTCATAATACCATGTTTCCGAAAATTATATTAACTACTATCTGGAGATAGAATCCTGTTTTAAATATGTGAGGAGGCACTTCGCTTAAAAGATTTAGCTTCTCATTTGTGAAACATGGGTGAAGTCAGATTTTACCAGTACCTCTAAGGCTGTTTCCAACCTAAAACTTACTACAATTTCAAGGTACAGACTGGAAAGTCTTATATAAACTAAGTCTGCCAAATGACAGACTCTCCTAAGAGCTTCCAAGCTAGTTTTTAAATCATAAGTTATAAGGCAGGCAAAAAAAAAAAAAATGTCTAAAGTAATACTTGGTGATTATACAGTTGGATACCCAATCCAGATGTCTACCTTTATTTTTTAGGGCCACACCTGTGACAAAGTGAGAGAACTCAGACTTCACATAATTGAGTTTAAAACTCAAGGAACATCACTGGAAACATAAAAGCCCTAACTCCTTAAACTTTCATGTTTTTATTCCATATAGTTGATGTTGCTTTGCTCTTTTCAAAGTTTTAAATGCCCTGGAACACTATTTATACTTCTGAATAATTTTTTTGGCACCAAAAGAAAGAAACCAAACTTAAAACCTCAGCCTGGATTTGAAAGGAGAGGAGCCTTAAAGTAATTCTCTGACTCCTGCACTGGTGCTGACACACGAGCCTGGGAAACTGGCGGTAATTTCATAGTAAACAAGGCGTAGTAACTGATTACCTCCATTAGGCCATTGCCAAGTCCAAAATAGAACACAAACAGAGGCTACAGGGGCACCAGAGGCAAAAGCAGGGAGCAGGAGCTCAGTTCCGCTTCCGGGCTCCGTTCCATTTCCAACTTTTACACATTTCTGACACTGTTTATTGTCTGTGTGTCACCAAACTGAACCTCCTGTCTGCACAGGCATAGGAAGGGGGTGAGGGTACAGCAAAGGGAATGGAATCGAGTGGGGCAAGAAACCCGCACTAAAAATAAAAAACTGCTTATAGGTGAATCTACTACAAATTACAGGAAGGGTTTTGCCTCCCTCCCATCTCCCATAAGCAGCAAAGATTATAATGTAAATGTCACCACAGAATGTGGACTGTTCCAATAAGAACACCTATTTCTAGACTACTTGAAAGTCTTCCAGTCTTTAACCCCTGTAGCTGATTAGACCTCCAGGTCAGTTGGTGTCTGACCATGTGACCAAGGGACCAAGCTGGCTGATGGTTTACAAGCCATCATTAGGTTTCAGTCTGCAAGAGGAAAGGGACCCCAGGAAATTCTGAGACACGTTCCAAATGACACCCAGCAACATGGAGGAATTACATAGTCAAGGCTACAGCATACAAAGTTCAGGCTCCAAGAAGCTAAACACACAAAAGGCTCAAGCACACTACCCTGTAAACAAGGAAAATAAAAAGATTTAAAGGTCAGCCAGGAGGTACCCAAAGCCTCTGGGTTACTAAGCAAGACACTCAACAAGCTTCTACCAACGGAAAGTTAGCCAGCAATGAGTAGGAAGCATGCGGAAGTTCTCAGGTAAGGGGATGCTTTCAAATTAGGATGACAGCAGTCACAGTTCAATTAATACCTGGAATAATTATTTATAATAGCCCCATTAACTCACATAAGTGATGGCAACTGTATTGTCATCCTACTCAAAAGTAATATATAATCATGGAAAAGCAATGCATTTTCGAAACAGAAAAAACAGACTTGTGTAGTACAGTGGCTCTGCACACTTCTTCCAGTGTACCCACCCAACTGTTCACCTGCCCATCACTCGGCAGTGTTTTCTTGAGTCACAGCAACTGTCTCTGAATGTACAAGTACTGGGACAAACATAAAATGTTCAAGACCAGGCTACAGGAGAAGCTCAGAAAAGGGAATGGTTTTTCTGAGATATAGAAAACTCCATTTAGAAATGGTCAAGTCCAGTCTGAGAAGTATAGCTAAGCAGACTGTGTACCTGACTGGCAAGCACAAGGCACAAGGTGCTGAGTTCAATTCTTGGTACAAAAAAAAAAAAAAAAAAAGCAATGGTCAGGTCCACATAAAATTCTTAAATGAGCACTGGTGCGCGTGCACACACACACACACACACACACTTTTAACTCCCAAGCTTCAGCATATACATCAGCAAAATAACAAGAAAAAAAATTAGCAAGATTTATCACCTACAAGCTGTAAAGTTAGAAACATGAAAGCCAATGCATCATAACCCTTCTGAGATTTGGTAAATAAATCCCACTAATCATTAAAGATTGTAAGGTAAATTTTAGGCAAGTGAGTTCACAAAGTGCAAGTTATGAGTGTGAATCCTTATCCCCAAAATATGAAGAGAGATAGCTGAAAGCATATCTCAGAGGTAATTTGAGACTACTAATTTTTTAAAAAAACACTTGGAAAAACAATATTTTTATTCCAATAAGACTAGTGAAAATATTTTGTAATCACTGGCCCCAAAGTCTACTCTGAAAACAAGTTAGAGATGGGAATCAAACATCTTTCAACTAATCAAATACTGAGCAGACATAAATGACTTAACTGCCAAGACACCTCACACAATGAGGCAAAGAAGTCTCAGCTGTACCTCATTCTTCTAGAAGTTACTTTCAAATAATTCTGCTCTATCATTTGCAATTTGTAAAAATTAAATTGCAAAGGCTTTGAGAAACCATCAGTAGGGTGTTACTTTTCTAAAACCATCACTGACCTTACAAAGCAATAACCTCACCAGTGCAGTAAAAGACAACCAACCCATAACTGGCTCAGAAAGAAAAAGAAATGTGTTTCTCTTTCTAGTATCAGACTTTTTAATAGCAATCCCCTTAAAAAGCTGCAGCGCTCATTCTCTTTCCCCTTTTGGAATTAAAAATTAAACCTAAGTTACTAATATAGTCTCATGTGAAATCGCCCTTCTACTTTTAGAAAAAAAAAATAGTCAGTTTCACTGCAAATATGACTGGCCATAACTGGAACCGAAGATCTCCACGCAGTCCTTACAGGAAATTGCCTTCTTAAGAAGCAAAACACAAGAGACAGGTGTACATAGTGGAGATGACTAGCCCTTCAAAGGAAGCTTAAAATCAGGGACTTATTTTAACAAGCTGGGGACAAAGTTCTAGTTTCTCTTCGGTGGAAGGGAGTTAGCCCACCACATCAGGCCACAAAGCAACAAAGCAAATTTAAATCATTTATATAAAGCTTTATTACTCCCCTTACTTTAAATGTTTTTGAAGAATACTAAAATAGCTCTCCAAAAATGTACCAAAAACTTCACCGAAAATGTGATAAGCAGATTTACTCATGCCAAGCCAGTAAAAATATCTTCTAGGTTGGAACAGTATTAGCAATCTCATTTGCCATTAAGTAGCCCAAAATTTCAGCAAAAATAAGCAGGACATCAGTTCTTATCAAATTTTAAAGTCTTAAGTTTCACCCAACTCATTTTAAATCTTATAGTTACATAAAAACCTCCCGAACTACTGGAAACATTTGTTAAACATCACTACCTAGAGATAAATCTTGGCCCTATACTAGTTAGTGAAGTTGTCACAACTTCTGCAATAATAACATATTGCATTTTCAGGTGAAAGTTTGGGAAAGGTCTACTATAACTTACTCTACAACATTACAGAAGAATTTTAAAAAAAAAAAAAAACACCTATGTTATAGGGTAGTTTTTTGAAAAAAAAAAAAAAAAAAAGCGGTGCCTCAGTAGAGGCGGAGATGCAGCGCCTAACGGTTCCTCGGTGGGCGCGGCGAGCTCACTCTGCAGCCGGCTGCCTTCTCTGGCTCTGCAAAGGACTTCGAGGTCCGCGCTCCGGGGCTCCCCGAGCACCTCCGCCCGACACCCACCCCCAGGAATCCGTGCCCACGCCTGCACAGCTCCCCGCCGGGGAGTACTACGGATGCGACCGCTCGCGCGGCGCAGGGACCAGGCCACCGCTGCCCGCGTCGCCCGCTCCTTCCGGGCGCAGATTTGCGGATTCCACCACGGGAGAGCTCGGCAGCGGCACTACGGGCCGCTACTTGGGGTCGCAGTGCCGCCTCTTCTCTCTCCGCTCCCCAGCCGCCCCACATCCACCCGCGACAGGTGGGGCAGGGGCGGCGATGCTCCACGATATCTGCCGCTTCCGCTTCGCTTAAGGCCGGTACCGGGCCGATCCGAGCGCGGCCGCAGAGCCGTCCCGGGCCGCGGACGCGCAGGAGCGATAAGGCCGCGGAGCCCGGCCGGCGGGCGCTATCTGGCCTGGGCATTCGCGCCGGCTCCTGGGCGGGCCTCCGGCCCAGGGCGCAGCAGGCCCGAGAGGAGCTGCTCCTCCCCGGCCCGCGCCCGCGCCCGCGCCCCGCGCCCGCACCCCGACTTCCGCGCAGCGGCCCGAGTCCCAGCACCTTTCCGCCGAGCGCACGCCGCGCGCGCCCAGGGCGCACGTCCCCGCGCCGCGCTCCCACGCGCCGCACACTCCCGGCGGCCGCGGCCCCACCCCTGTGCCCGGGCGCCGCGGGCTCCCCGCACCCTGCGCGGCCACACCCAGGAGCCCGGTCCGCAGAGCCCGCTCGGACGGGACCGGCTGCCGTCTCCGGGGACACTGAGGCCGCACCGCCGCGCATCCTGGGCGCAGGCCCGGCCGGGGATCGACACCGCGTGCCCGGCCCGGACACGAGGCGGGGAGGGCAGGGCGGCGCCGCGCTCGGGATCGGCGGCCGGGACCGGGGACCTGGGCACCTCCTCCACCCCACCCATCACTGCCCCCGTTCTGCGGCACAAAGGTGCCCCCAGAGCCGTGGTCCCCGCGCAACCTACCAGTGGCTCAGCGCTCCACCGCCTCCTCCGGGCCCGGGGCGCGGACCCCAGACAAGGGCGGAGAGGCGCGGGGCTGCGGCGCCGAGATGCGGGCAGAGGCCGCCGACCGAGCCCGCGGATACTCGCTCCTCTCCCACCGCGCGCGGCGCCAGCTACAGCCCGGCGTAGTCCCGCCTCCTCCGCCTCCTCCGCCTCCGCCCCGCCGTCCGCCTTCCCACCGCCTCCCTCGCTGCAGAGGCGCAGCCCGTCAGCGCTGAGCCCGCCTCCCGCGCCCGGCTCCCGCCCCGGGAGGAAGGGCGGGCGGGGCAGAGGGCTGGGAAGCGGAGAAGTTGGCAGGGCCGAGGGGCTGCGGAGGACGGCTGGCAGGAGGACAGACACCCCACTACCGCCGCCCGCCCAGCCCCTGGGCTGCGACTGCAGAGCTCCATCCTGCAGACCCGGGAGGCGCAGGCTCCCAGCTGAGAGGTGCGCGCCGGTGTGTATTTGCTAGTCTGTGCCTGGAGGCACTGAGCAGGCACGGAGAAGACTGGCGTCTGCCCAAGAATTTCAAACTGTAGCGTCAGGCTTACTAAATAGGCAGTGAAGGTGTGCGGGAGGTGAAGTTCAAATTCACGTCTTGATTGGGTTGGCTACTTTTGAATCTGCAGGCTTGAGCTTTTCCATTCTTGCAAGACATTATTTGCTTTGATCTTTTGCAGTCCTGTAAGAAATTGTTTCTTTCTTCAAGATATCACCCCCATTTATATACCTCTCTACCAACCTGATTGAGCTCTTGGATAAGCCGGCTACTGACAATCACAATTTACTATGTGAAGGGCCCTTTCCAAATTTATCTCTCAACAATTTGATCCATGTTTAAATGCAGAAAATGTAAGTAACTTCCTCAAGGTCACATGCTTAGTAATTAATTGGCAGAGGTTGGTGTAAATACACACAGAGAACCCTAGCGTTTATGAACATAAATTTAGTAATCTCAAACACTTCCTTGTTTTGTTTTGATTTTTTCAATGCTTTCTCTAAACATAAAAAGCATAAATGTGTTGTATATCAACACAAATTTAAACAGTTCTTGATCCAAATTTGGTATGTCCTTGACAATACAAAGGTCAATAAATATAAACCCACCTTCTTCACCAGGCGATTGCTGGCTGTTGTCTTCGAGAGAACATTTTGTTCCACTGCCTTTGCACCTGTAAGTGTGTATGAGGAAAGTAGAGAGAAAAGGAAATTTTAAAAAATATTTTCCAAACAGTATTGAACAGTACCTATGTTTTTTCCAATGTAGGTATACCTATAACTTATGGAAAAAGGAACCTAGGAGAACATATCTTGAATAAATAAGTAAATAGGCCTTTTCCTTCTTGTGGTCTTTTTTTTTTTTTTTTATCTTTACTTTGGGGTAGCACACGGTTACTTGGAATTTGGATCTGTCTGACACAGTAGTGTATTGTTGGGATAATTCTCATGAGACCACCTGGAGCCCATTGTATATTTTATTTTCTGAAACTGAATATCATTTTGTGCTTCTGAAACATTGCAACCTTTTAGAAGAATGCCGTGTACTTGCCCTTTGTTCTGAAAGTTTGGCAGTGATGTACGGCCAAGAGCAATAAAGTTCTGACTTGTCACTTAGTTCACTGGGCTCAAGGCTGTCCTCTTGAGAAAGTGTTGTTTCCAAAAGGCCTCCCCTTCCAGGAGGCGCTGCGTGCTTCCACCTCCCAACTCTTCACCCAATCAAAACGTGAGTCCATTGTTGAGCCTACCAAAGAAGACCCAATAAACCACTTCACCAAGCCGTAATGGCTGCGAATAGCCTTATGTGTGGTCCAGGCAGGGAGCATCTACGCCACCTACAGGCTCAGACTAGGTACCGTCTCAGTCATACTGGGTTGGGCTGCAAGCCGTGTGGGTGCAGGGGATTTAAGAGGTGGAAAGAGTGTCAAAGCCCTTCCCAGAGTGTTTTTGTGTTCTGTGACAATCTATTTTCACTCCATAAAAAAGACACACTTAAAAAGGATTGGTCACAAAGGCAGGATTGAACTTGTGAGCTGAAGGGCCTTCTGAACCCAGGAATTCTGATGCTCCATATCAAATGCATCTTTTGTGGTGCTATCTTTGTCTCGATGTATCCTTTCCCAAAAAATCACTTTAAAATGTTAGTGGTCTGGGCAGGATTACATAATGATGTAAATATTGTTACCTACATATTGACATTAATATTGTTCTTGTGGGAACAAGATAGGTGAACTTGATAACCTGATATTGTAAAACAAGCTACCAAAGTAGGTGTGCAAGAAACACTTTGTCACTTCTTCTAGAAACTAACTTATTTCTAGGTCTAACCAGAAGAATAGAAACTGTTTAAAACATACACAGAGGAATCATTGAGTTCAGATAGTTGGTAACAGAGATGAGTTTTTTGTTTTGTTTGTTTTAGCTAAATAGGACATAGTGAGGTAACCCAGAAAGCAGCACCTCAGTTTCCACTGGGGAATAAGTGAAGTGGGAAGGCAAGTTGCAGGGTGCCAGAGCCGGAAGCCAAGACACAGGGCTAGCCTGTGGAGCTGTGGCCACAAGGCAGACACAGCCCCTGTCAGAGCATCTGGGGGAAAACAGGAAGAACCACAGATTCTTCTCCCCTCCTCCCCACTAGCCCTCTGTCAGTATTCGCCATTGGCCAACCCACACACCACTGCTTGGAGAGCCAGGGAAGCAAGGTACAAAGGTCAGTGAGTCCTGGAGACACAGAGAGAAGCCCTCAGCTGTGACTGCTGGGAGCCAGCAAATCATTGCATATCACTGTCTAGGTATCTCTCCTAAGGTTTGGTCTCACTCATTCTTTGAGTTGGGTCAAAGTTCCAAGAGCCTATGCTATATTCCCTTCCATGAAGGACAATGGTGACAGGGAGAAGTCAAGTCCTGAAGTATTGGTATTTTATCTGTCTATCTGTCTATCTATCTATCTATCTACCTATCTGATGCAGGGTCTCAGTATGCAACTCAGACTTGTAGTGACTCTCCTGTATCAGCCTCCACCACACCCAGTTTCTTTGGCTGGCACACACAGTACCAGGGATCAATAACTCCAGTCCTTGTGTTTGCCAGCCAGGGGCTTAGACAACTGAGCAATCTCTCCAGCCAGTCCTGGGTTTCTAGTCATCTGTCCATCAGAGATTTCCTCTGTGCTTTCCCAGTGGGGCCACCTGTGACTACATGGTACAGCTCACCACATATCTGTTAATGAGATAGCCCTGCCATACTGATTTGGACTTTGCTTTTAATTGTTTCCTGTTCCAACTCTGCTATTTGAGTCTGGAGAAAATCCAGTCTCTGGGAACATCCTGCTAAGCCTCACCCATCCTCAGCCGTTCGTATTTACAGTCTCCATGCACATGACTGGCTCTTATTTCCTGATAACAGGATCAACTCTTCTTAGGGCTAGGTTACTTCTTTCTTCTGATTTTCCAGCAGGCAACTTCTTTGGGCAGCTCTCTACCTCGTTTCTGGGGGCGGGGGGGGGGTAGAGTTTTGGCAATAAGGAAAGAACTCCTTTATGCTCTGACACATATTTCTCCTGAGGCAACAAAAGAGGAAGTGCAAAAAATTATACATTAATGTCTCAAAATATTATCCAGGCACAGAGGGAAGGGACAATGAGCATGGTGAGCCACCTGAGGGACTGCATGGCAGTGCCACATCCATGTGGAGGTGTCAGGCAGGTTGCTGGAAACACCAAGTGGGGGGCTCAGGAAGGAGGCCCAGGGCGCCCTTCAGCTGCCCCTGGACCACATATAATTCCACGCTGACATCCCACTTGCTCACCACTCCACCTGTCCGTAACCATCCCCTAATCACACAGCGCTCTTCACTCCTGACTTGCAGCCCAACTCGTCCCTGCCCGTTCCTCAATCTCAGTAGGTGTCACCCCTCCAGGGCAGATTGTCTTGGTTTCTGTCAGCATTCATCCCTTCAAAGCCCCAACACTTCTCAGGAGGGGTTAAAGTAGGCTGTCTCCCCCTAGACTGTGTGTTCTGTGAGGGGCATGGAGCATGTCTAACTTCTAGAGTATGCGCCATACTAGAGGCATGGCCTCTCTGGTGTGTCTTTACCTCTTGCGCTGTCCTTCCCAAGAGAAGAGAGAATGCCATTGCATGGAAACATCACACAGAGGAAGGTGTCTTCCTGCAATGACAGAGAGTGTTCCATAGTCTTCAGGAGCCCTTATAATTTTGACTTATTGTGTGTTGTACTGTGCAGTAGGTGCTGGGAATACAAAGATGGAAGACACAACCCTGACCTCAAGGAATTGAAGGTCAAGCAGAGAAGGCAGATGAGTAATTATGAATTATAGCTTGATGTCATAACATTCATTCTTTCTGTGATTCTCTGCAATGTTTCATATGGGAAATGAGGCCTGAGACTCTGAGAAACTCACTTGGAAATCTGAAAAGTCCAGCCCCATGATCACTGGAGAAGAAATCTGACTAATTTCCCTTCAGAAAGCCTGAGAACAGACTGTCATGACCAAGCCCCAATGTTTCTACCGTAGAGCTAAGTGAAACCCACAAAAAATCACCAACACTAGTTGTTCCTGATCAGGCCCCTTTCCAAAAAGTTTCCAGGTGTCTTCAGAGCGAACATGTCTGGATGTGTTTTGTTGCATTTCATTTTACTTATGGTCCTATTACAGATTTACTCTGCATGCCATGAGTCAAATGCAGTTGGAAATCATGTTGTGTGTCAGCACCTCTATGCCCACACTTCCCCTCTAAAACATATACACACACCATCATATACAAATATCAAGTTGGGCATAAAAAAAAAATGGCCAGGCACTAAGTGTAAGGATGGGTATTAATTCTGTCTGAGCCAAAACAGAACTATTGAAAGAATCAAAGATTTAAACACTCCCAGAAGCCTGAAATGGAACTCAATGCCAAGCTCAGTGGAGGTGAGTTCTATAACTTCTGTATTCTTGGGGGGGGGGGGTTGCTCATTTGTTTGTTTGCTTGCTTGCTTTTTCTGTTATTATTGTGGCCAGCTTAGTCTGCCCTGGAGGTGGGGGTGGCACAGCATGTGGTGCCGGAGATTGAACCTCAGTCCCTGCAGTTGCCTAAACTTGCCTAAGCAGGCTCATTAGACCAGTGAGCCATCTTGCTGGCCCCTCCTTTTGCTTGTTGCAAAGAAACAAAGTGTAGTAATTTCAGGGGCCCCCAAAAGGAACTGTTTGCACAACAGACTGGCTTTACTGCACAATTTAGTAATTATGTGTTATCTTCTCTAACCTTTATTGAAATCACTGAAATAGATAATAGGTCTAAGGTTATTTGTTGCAAAATTATTGTAACAACCTAAAAGTTCATTAGTAAGAAACTGATTGGACAAATCATCATACATCTATGTAATAAAATATTATTCAAATATGGAGGAAGATGAAATGTTTTGCAATTGGGAATGGGAATGAAAAGTTCGATATGAACTGATATAAAATGATTCCAAAAGTATAATAGAAAAAAGTAAAAAAAATAAAAAAAAGTAAAAAA
The DNA here is from genome assembly GCA_004027025.1 of Myocastor coypus. Taxonomy (NCBI): domain Eukaryota; kingdom Metazoa; phylum Chordata; class Mammalia; order Rodentia; family Myocastoridae; genus Myocastor; species Myocastor coypus. Next base: position 27,551 of record PVJA010008057.1, read on the forward strand.
GTAAAATAGAAAAAAGCGAGTGTGTTTTGTACTGTATTATTGTGGAAAAACTGCAATTAAAAATAATTTACTCTGTCAAAGTTAAGACACTTCTCTTTCTGGGCAGATAGAGTAGTCATACTGTTCCTGTTCCGCCCACAAATGACAAATCCTAAACTTGCACACTACATAAAGAAAAAATGTAAGATCAGGAACAGGTCCGCACCAAGAGAGGTGTGGCTGCTTGTGCTCTGTAGCTCAAGGTAACCCCATCTCCTGTCATCGTAGCCACATGCCTGCTGCTGTTTCTGACCACAGCTGCTGTACTCAGTGGATCCAAGGTACTTGGATCACCAACTCTCCTGCACACTCATCATGCCTCAAAAGCAAAGGAGAAAGCTTCTAAGAATGTCTACACAGTTCAGCAAGATGAGGCTACCAGGAGAATATTATTGCTCTTCATCTTCTCTTCCACTCTGGGCTGCCACTCATACAGATTCTGCTTCTCAGTTGCAAGGCCCTTCAAAAGGATCTCAAGGAGCAGTTTCTATAGCTACCAATATGTCCAACCCAAGGTCAAGTGAAGGAACCAAGTGTAAAAGTAAGAAAAATCACCGTCCTGCTTAGGTTTAGCCTTCCACTGTGCAGTCTTCCCAAGATGTGCTAAGCAAGCTGGTGAACTTCATCCATGAAATGCACAAGATGAAAAATCCCATTATGAAAACAGCTATGTTGAAGACTGTCAAAGGAAAGTATGAAGAACACTTCCCAGAACTTCTGGAAAGAGCTTCTTTCAACATAGAGGTAGCTTTTGGCATGGACTTAAAGAAAGTTGATGGCACTAAACAGTATTATACCCTTGTCAACAAAATGAATCTTCCCCTATAATAGGATGCTGAGTCATTACGGGGAGTTTCCCATGACCCGTCTCTGGATAAATCTTCTGGGAGCACTCTTCATCCATGGTAACTCTGCCACTAAGGAAAACAGCTGGGAATCCTGAAGAAGATAAAAATTTGGGGAGAACTCAGGAAGCTCATCACAAAAGATCTAGTGAAACTGAAATACCTGGAGTTCCACCAAGTACATGGCTGTGATGCTCCTCACTGTGAATTCCTATGGGGCCCAAGACCCCATCTTGCTGAGCCCAGCAAGCTGAAAGTCCTGGGGCTTGGAGCCAAGATCAGTGATACCATCTCCAGAACCTTCCAGTCCAGGTCTGACGAGGCTTTGATAGATGAAGAAGAGAGAACTGATGCCATCGTTTCACTCAGCGGTGGTACTGAGGACCCAGAGAGGGTACATTCCATTGCAGAGGTTTCAATTCTTCCCATGATTACTGAAGTGAATGCAGAAGAAGATTCCACAACCTGTAACTGAAGAAAGTAATGAAGTTCTCAGCAGGGAAAGGTGGCAGCGTGTGCAGGGAACAGAGCATAGCATGAGTTTGTGGTCCTATTTCACATGCGCAGTTTGGAGCCTCATCTGTATATGTAATTTTTTTGTACTGTCAACATCAAATTTAAGCCTACGAAAAATTTTGCTCACACTTGTTCAGCACTTTATAAGTTTTGTTGTTTTTTGTAAAAACATGGTAAAAACCTACATAATTATTACTGATACCATGAAGAAAACAACTGGAATAGATATTTCCTTTATTTATTTATTTTATCTATTTTGTACTTTAAATAAGAAATGATAATGGGACAGCTTCACAACATGTTAGTAGTACAACCACAGTAATTAATGCAATTCACATTGTTGTCTTTATAGTAGCTGTTCCAAGTACAAGGTGCAGACGTAATAACTTTTCTAAACACTATTGGTACAAGTATTTCTTCTCATTGAACTAACAGAAAGTAGTTGGATACATAGTCTGATGTTCCATACTAGTCGAGAGTTATTGGCAGAACTGGCAATATCAAAAGCTGTTGACTTGAGCCTATTGTAGCTCAGCATACTAATATGGCTTTCCCTTTTATGCCTTGTGGTTACACTTTTCTGCTGAGTGTTTAAGGCCATGTTAAAGCAAGACCTATATAACAAAACACATAACTTTTGTATCAGACAAGGTCAGTCAAATCCCCATAGGATTAACCTTGAAACCATGTACAGTGTTTTGTAGAACATTTGTCAGTGTCAGCCATCTGGATGAGTCATGGCCATTGCCTGACCAGTTTGTTCTCTGTGAAAGCCTGAGAGAATATTTTCTCTCTAGGTGACTCTCTTTAGGCCCCACTATACAAAATTGATCCCTTTCCTCTGTGGCCCCATAATTTCCTTGAAAAGAAAATTTGGAACCCTACTGAGTTATAGGATTCTACAGTACAAGTTCTCTTATATCCAGAGTCCTCACTGATCTTGAAAGGCTAGGGCCAAAATACTGGCTATCCTTGTAGCCCTTCTTTTTCTCCAACTTTTTTGTCTGCAAACTTAAGTTCTTAGCACTCTGGAAGAGAAGCTTAGTGATACTATTACTCTATAACATAGGTACTTGAGCTTAACATCACTGTCTTTCTGAATATTAAATGCTTTAGACTTAACATGGAACCAGTATTTTCCATCAATCATTAATATTCTAGTAACTCCCTATAGAATGTGGTTAAAAAAGAAACTGTTAAGCTTTTCCTTTAGAATGTGAATAGCAGCAGAACAGTAACTAGTAAATGTTTTTAGGTGGCTGATATTTGGCTTTGTAATCTATTTTCTCAATATAAAATTTTAAAATGAGTTACTGTATATAAATAAAAAAACATAAAACTGAAAAGCTGAAAAGGTAAGCATACTGCATTAGCATTCCCGAAATATCTCCAGCGTGAATTACTTGGATTGTCCTATTATCTCACACATCACAGTAATGATGTCAGAGAAAACAGAGGCCTGAAAATAGCCAATTAGTACAGATAGTAAGGAGAAAAGTGTCCCCCACGCCCAGATTCCACTCTCTCTAGCCAAAGGACAAGGAAAGAAAGAGGACAGAAGAGCCAGACAGAAACTTTTAGACAATAACCACTTTATTCCAATAAAACACCAAAACAATGATTAATTGACTGACTGACTGACTGACTGACTGACTGACTGACTGATTGACTGACTGACTTGTTCTAAAAACTGGTCTGTAAGTATGCCAGCAAGGGCCAGCTGGTGAACTTGGGCTTCCATCTTGGCCAGCCTGTGGACTCTGTAACACATACAACACTGGAGATAATCAGAGTCTAAGTGAAGAACAGTAAATTTCCTGGGACAATGTCCATGGAAGCCACATAAGAAGCTGCGTTTTCACTGTATCAGGTAGTAGCAGGCATTCATGCCACTCCTCTTTAGGGTGGCATAAAATGAGGCCCAGTTATTTTAGTGGAAACCTCTTGAGAGTAATGACAAAGCCTTCCCACCCTGAGCATCAAGGCAGACATGGTAGAGAACTGTAAGATCTCATCCACCCCACTCCCAGGGGCAGTGAGGAGTCTGTTCAACTTAGTGCCAACAGAGACTGAATAAGCAAAACATGTATTGCCACTTGCATTTTTCCTTTTCTCTGCCAAAGTGGTGCCCAAAGAAGTCAGCAAGGTCAGAAGCTTAACTGAGATCCAGAGTCTCACAGCATATTATGACAAAGTTCCAGGTTTAAAGCCACTTAACAGCTGGCCACATAGCTCAGCAGATTAAAGTGCCTGTAAGCAGACGCAGGGGTTGGGGGTTTGATCTCAGGGCCTGCCATGCAGCCCCCTGCCCAGGGCCCACTGAGACAGCAATTCAGACTGGGCATAGTGGTGCGCACCTATAATCCCAGCTCTTGGGAAGCTGTAAACAGGCAGAGCACTATGAGTCCAATCTAGTAGTGAGAACTTGATACCCTGTAAACCCTTCCCTAAGATACAAAATACAAAAAACAAAAACAAAAACAAAAAACCACTTAGCGTCCAAAATCCAAACATTCTCTCTTGAAGAGAAGACAATCAGTATAAGTTATCTCAACATTAAGATGGTACAGATGTCAGAGTGATCTTGCAAGGTTTTTAAGGTCATCATCATAAAAATACTTTAGCAAGCAATTACAGCTATTCTAGAAATAAAGTCCAGGCAACATAGTAAGATGATGTCCCCACCCTTATCTACCACCTCAAAAAAGAAAAAAGAAAGAAAGGAAGGAAGGAAGAAAGAAAGAAAGAAAGAAAGAAAGAAAGAAAGAAAGAAAGAAACAAGAAAAATTCAATGAAGAAATAAAAACAGAAAATATAAGTCTAAAATAATTGGTAAAAATTAAAGAAAATTTTACAGCTGAAAATATAACACTGAACTAAAAAACTCAACAATTGGGCTCAACAACATAATGGAGATGGCAAAATATAACTAGTGAACCCGAATATAAATCAATAGACATTACATAATGTAAATAAAAGAGAAACACTGAAATATAAACATATGTACATGCACCATGCACAAATACATATACAGGCACTGAAGTCTTACGGCCAGTTAAGGCTATGAAAAATGATGTAAGTTTCATGATATCAATCTTAACTGGAGATGTGAAAGGGAATAGTATTGAAAAAATTCTCCAAATAATGGCTGAATATGCCCCCCAATTTGGCAAAATACATAAACCCACAGAGTCAAAAGCTGAGAAATCCCAAAGAGGAAAGACCTATGGAAATACCAGGAGAGACTGGACTCAAACTTCTGAAGATAAGAGATCAAAAAACCTTAAAAGCAGGAAAGGGATAATAGGTCATCTGTGACAGGAAAATAACTCAGGTAACTGCAGATATTTTACCAGAAACCGCAAAGCCGCAATAGTGCTGCATGTCTCAAGTGCTGAAAGGAAAGCACTATTATCTAAGAATCCTAGATCCAACTAAAATTTATGTCAAGACTGAAGGAAAAATGAAGACTTTACAGGTAAAAAAAAAAAACCTAAAAGAATATTCCATCAACAGAAGCATCCTAAACAAAAGATGAAAAGAAGCTTAAGCCAAAAGAAAACAAAAGAAGGAACTTGGCATACTGGGAAAGAAGATAGGACACAGTAAGCAAAAATATGGCGTCCAGTACATCTCCCTTTCCCTGTTTTTTCCAAATCCAGAAGGAAAGTGTAACCACAAGATATAAAAAGTAAGGCCACATTAATATGCTGAGCTGTAAAAGGCTCAAGTCAACGACTTCTGACATGTCAGTTCTGCTGCTAGCGCACAACTATTATGGACTATTGGACTGTGTTAGTTATTTTGCTGGATTCACTCACCTACAATATTTGAATGGCAATGGAACACCCATCTCTGACAAAGCAAGGGGATGTAAGTGCTCGATATAAGCGACTTTCTCTTAGTTCAATGAGAAGAAAGATTTATACTAGTTGTGTTTAGATAAGATATCACGTCTGCATCTTATATTCTGAATAACTACTATGAAGACAACAATATGTAATGTGTTAATTATTGTAACTGTCCCATTAACCTATTTTAAAACTGTCTCATTGTTGTTTCTTTCTCATTACAATTAATAAAAAATAAATTCTATTTGATAGAGGAAATAAACATTATAACAGTCTAATGTATATAGAGGATGTATTTAAGACAACTATAAATGCCACAAGGTAAAGAGAGTAAAATTTCTGCATTTCACTTTAACTGATTAAATCAAGATAGCAGTACACAATAAAAAACATATGCACAGCGTAGTATCTACATGAACCACTTAAAATTCACTATAATGAAATATACCCAGAAGAGAATAGATTAAGCAAACAGAAAGGCTAAAATATAGTCAAGTTATACACAAGAAAGCAGGAAAAGGAAAAGTGAAGCAATCACTGATGAAAATAAACAGGGAAAAAGTAAAATGAGATATTTAAATACCAACATAATTATTGTGATTACATTTGGCTCGTGCCATAGCTCAGTGGAAGGTTGCTTATGTAGCATACATGAGGGCCTAGGCCCAATCTCTAGAACAACATTAATAATAGCTATTAGCATCATATTGCATCTAAATTATTATGTAGTTAAACTTGAATTTATGTTGTCTATAAGAAAATATTTTCATACATAATGGCATAGATAAAGGCAGGTCAAAAATCAAAGAATGGAAAAAATTGAACATTGTTAGAGAGAACAGAAAGAATAAGTGCTAGAAATAAAGTTCAGGCAACACAGTAAGATGATGTCCCCATCCCTTATCCACTGCCAAAAAAAAAAAAAGATAAGTAAGGAAAAAAGAAAAATTCAATGAAGAAATAAAAATAGAAAATATAAGTCTAAAATAATTGGTAAAATTATTTTATCAATTAAAAATTGCTTGCTAAAGTATTTTTATGATGATGACTTTAAAGATCTTGCAAGATCACTCTGACATCTGTACCATCTCAATGTTGAGATAATATATACTGATTGTCTTCTGTTCAAGAGAGATTGTTTGGATTTTGGATGCTAAGTGTTTTTTATTTTGTTTTGTTTATTTTTTGTATTTTAGGGAAGGGTTTACAGGGTGTCAGGGTCTCACTACTAGATTGGACTCATTGTGCTCTCCCTGTTTACAGCCTCCCAAGAGCTGGGATTATAGGCACGCACCACTATGCCCAGTCTCAATTGCTGTCTCAGTGGGCCCTAGGCAGGGGGCTGCATGGCAGGCCCTGAGATCAAACCCCCAACCCTTGTGTCTGCTTACAGGCACTTTAATCTGCTGAGCTATGTGGCCAGCCGTTAAGTGGTTTTAAACCTGGAACTTTGTCATATTATGCTGTGAGACTCTGGATCTCAGTTAAGCTTCTGACCTTGCTGACTTCTTTGGGCAAGTTAAAGAAAGAATAGCCATATCATTATCAGATAAAATAGATATCAGAGAAAAGAATATTACCTGAGACAAACAATATTGTGTACAGATAAAAGAGCCAACCTCTAGAAAGCCAGTGTATATGCACTAAATAGCAGGGCTGTGAAATATGTACTGTAAAGACTGTTGGACTTCAGAAATGGGACACAAAAAATTACACTTGAAAACCTCAAATCTCCTCTATGAAAAATTGATAGATCAACTAGACAATAAATCAGCAAAAAGTGAGTAATATCATGAAATCAGTCTAGTTGACAGCTGTGAAACACACTGAACAATGGAACAATGTACTGTCTCTGCAAGTGTCTAGGAAACACAGCAATATATATCTTAGTACACAAAAAGCCTTCAAGAAAGATATAATCATTTAACTTATACAGGCTGTTTGTTTAACAACAATAGAATCAAGCTGCAAATTAGCAACAGAACGACAAGAGAAAAATGTCCAAACACATAGAAACAAAATGAAAACTTTCTAAGTAACTCGTGCATCAAAGAGAATGCCTCAAGAAAAATTTAAAGTTTCATTAAATGAATAAAATTGAAAATTAAATATATCAAATATGTTTGATAAATGTAAATCAGTGCTAATAGGGAAATTTGTAGAGTAAATGCACAATTAGAATAAAGAAAATCCCAGATAAATAATCTCCATTCCTGTTTTAAGAATGTAGGGAAAGAATAAGAAATAATCCCTAGTCAAGCAGAAATAAAGAACATAGTAGAATCTATGAGCAGAAGTCGTGAAATTGAAATAGAGAAATAACAGAGAAAATGAATGAAACACAAAGACTGCTCTTAGAAAAGATTGGGAAATTTTCAAACCTATCATCAGGACTAAGAAAGAGAAACAAATAAATACTGAAAATATGTCAGAAACTATGAGTCAAGGAAAATTCTCCCATGCATTTAGATTTTGTTTTGTTTTGTTTTGAGTACTGAGAACTGAACTCAGGGCTTCCAGCTTGCTAGGCAAGCATTCTAACACTGATCCAAATCCCCAGACCCTCGCATGCATTTAAAGAATTAGCAAAAATTCTGAAAATCTCTTTCAAAGAAGAGAAGTGTTACAAACACTTCCCATCTAATTTTAAGCAGGGTGGTTGTTTGTTTGTTTGTGAGAGCAGTGATTGAACTTGGGACCTTGGGCTTGCCAGGGAGGCACTTATGCTGCTGAGCTCAATCTCCAGACCCCCCTAGACTTACTTTCTAAAACTGATATTAATCTGGCATCACAACCAAAAAAGACACAGTATATAAGACATCTACAGATGAATATTTGTCATGAATAGAGGTGTCAAACTCTAAAAAATTTAGCAAACAATTTAGCAATATGTAAAAAAGAAATATAAATAGGATTTTTTTTTTTTTTCAGGACTGGGGTTCAAACTCACAACCTTGCACTTGCACAGCAGGCGCTTGTGCCTTGGAGCTATCTCCCCAGCCATAAATAGGAATTAATATCCAAAAAGAAGTGAAACCTTTGTACAGTGAAAATTATAATACTCTGAGAAAAGAGATGGAAAATTTCAGAAAATGGAACGTTATTCCTTACTCCTGGATAGGAAGAACCAACATTATGAAAATAGTCATACTTCCGAAGTTATTATTCAAATTCATTGCAATCCCAATTAAAATATCATTAATATACCTATCACATCTACAGGAAACATTCCTAACATTCATCTGGAGCCAGAAGAGACCTAGAATAACAAAAGCAATCCTGAACAACAAAGGAAAGGCAGAAAACATCACAATCTCTACTTGTCAGAGAAATAGCTCAACAGCATAAACACCTGCCTGGCAAATGCAAGATCCTGAGTTGAATCCTTGATTTAAAAAAAAAAAAAAAAATCCCTGACTTGAATTATACTAAAAAGCTACTGTGATAAAATCAGCATGAGACTAATTTAAAAAAAAAGAAAACAGACCTGAGGATCAGTGAATCTGATTAGAAGATGCAGACACAACTATAAACATATTCATCCACCTTATCTTTGACAAAAGGGTCAAATATGTTCACTGGAAGAAAGATAGCCTCTTTAATCAATGATGCTGGTAAAACTGGCATTCCACATGCTGAAGGTTAAAACTAGACCCATGCTGATCACTATGCACAAAGCTACAATCAAAATGGATCAAAGATTTAAACATTAAAAGAGAAACACTAAATCTTCTGAAGGAAACTGTAGGTAGACATCTCAAAAACATAGGAGTAGGTAGAGAATTAATGAACAAAAACCAAATGGTTCAGAAATACTTGAAAGAATCAGCAATTTGGATTTCTTCATTTTGAATAGTTTCTACACATGAAAAGAAATCACCAACAGAGTAAAAAGAAAACCTATGAATTGGGAAAAAATCATAGCCAAATGTCACTCATATAAAGGACATCTATTCAGAACATTTACTGAATTGAAAAAAAAATTAGGCTTCCAAAATTCAAAGGTCCAATCCAAAAATGGCCAGCTGAGTTGAATATACGCATTTCAGACGAAGAAATACAAATGAAAAATAAACATATGAAAAAAGTGTTCAACATCATCAGTCATCTGGAAAATGCTAATTAAAGCAACACTGACATTCCATCTCACTCCAGAAAGAATGGCTATCATCAAGATGTCAACCAATATCAAATTCTAGCTGTGCTATGGGGAAAAATTTGTGCCCCTTCACTGTTGGTGGGTATGTAGACTGGTATAACCAATGTGGAAATATGTGTAGATTTCTCAAAAAAGCTAGGGTTGGAAGTCCCTTTCAACTCAGCTATTCCCCCACCTGGGTATTTTTCCAAATGAACTGAAAACATCTTGCCACAGTAAATGTGTGACCGATGTTTATTACAGTGTAATTTGTCATGGCCAAATCCTGGAAACAACCCAAATACCCATCAACTGAGGAATGGATAAAAAAAGATGTGGCATTTTTATACAGTGGAGTATCACTCAGTTATAAGAAAGATGAATTTGAGGCTTCTATAGGTAAATGGATACAACTAGAGACCATACTCATAAGTGAAATCAGATCCACCTGAGTAGCCATCATACTGGTTCCCTAGTGTAAGAACCTAAAAGAGTAAATAAAATCCAAGAAGTATGGTAGATACTCTGAAAGGGAAAGAATCTGTTCAAAAGGCAGGAACAACTGGTATGAGGAAAAAGATGAGGTGAAGAAATGTATTTATGTACTTATGCAGGAAGGCTTAGATAATTATGCTGCTGATTTCTGCTGACCTACAGAGGGAAGAAGTTGCTTAACTTTTTCCCCTTGTCACTTTTAATTTCTTATAAATAGTTTCTTAACAATAGTTCTTTGTTTAGCCAATTTTTCATGTTTATAGCTAATAATCTGAACAACTAATTTGAAGACATTATATAATACTGCACCCATTGTTGAATTCTTATTGTTTTGTTTAGTGAAGTTCCCCAGCATTTCTAATGTATTGTTTTCTTTTTCACTATTTTGTATTCTCTTTAGATGATGAAAAGTTTAAAAAGGAAATATGTACTATAATCTTTCATTCCAGAAATGCAAAGCCAGTTCACTAATCAAAAATCAAACTTTATTATCCACTTTTACAGTAAACTAAAGCAGAAAAATCACATGCTCTAATCAATAGTTCATGGAATAATTTTATAAAGTTTAACATTCATTTGTAACTTTAAAACTGTCATAGAAAAATAATAAGAAGCTTCTCAATTTAATGAGGAGAATTTCCAAAACAGCTATAGGTATTGATGATTGCAAAATTAAGAGAAAGCCAGTGCTGCTTGTTCTTAACATAGCATTGGAAATCCACCCAGAACATCAGAGCAAGAAAATAAAATAAAGGTGTGAACAGATGGATGGATAAATAAAATGTGGTATTTACACGTGCTGGAGTACAGCCCTGCCATAAAGAATCATGACTTGAGCCATTTGTAGGAAAATGGATGCACCTTGAGACTAGAAGATTAAGTGAAATAAATCAGACAGATAAATTTATTTTTATTACTTTTAATAAGAAACAATATTGAGACAGTTTTAAAACACATATGTAGAACAACCACAATAATTGACACATTGCATATTGTTGTCTGCATAGTAGTTGTTCAGAGTATAAGATGCAGACATGATAACTCTTCTAAACACTATTGATACAAACATTTCTTTTCATTGAACCAAGAGAAAATAGTTATATACAAAGAGCAATATTCTATAATAATAGTGGGTTATTGGCAGACCTGGCAATGTTGGAAGCTGTTGACTTGAACCTTTAACAGCTCATTGTATTAATATGGCTTTACTTTTTATGCCTCATAGTTATACTTTTTTGCTGCGTGGTTAAGGCCAAGTTGAAGCAAGACCTGTATAACAAAACATGTAAGTTTTATATCTGACAAGGTCAGTCAAATGCCCTCAGGATTTAGCCTGAAACCAGGTACAGCGTTTTGTAGAACTTTTGTCACTGCCAACCATCTGGTTGAGTCACGGTCATTGCTTAACCAGTTTGCTTTCTGTGAAAGTTTGAAAGAATATTTTTTCTCTAGGTGACTCTCCTTAGGCACACAATACATCATCAATCTCTTCCCTCTATGGCCCCATAATCCCCTTGAACAGAAAATTTGGGACTCCACTGAGTTATACGATGTTACAGTACAGGTTCTCTTATGTCCTGAGTCCTCACTGACCTTGAAGGGCTAGAGCCAAAATAAAGCTTGTAGCCCTTCTTTTTCTCTGATTTTTTGGTCTGTAAACTTGGGTTCTTAACCCTCTATAAGAGAAGCTTAGTGATACTATTACACTATAACATAGGTACTTGAACTTATTATCACTGTCTTCTAAATATGAAATGCCTTAGACTTAAAATGGAACTGGTATTTTCCATCAATAATTGATATTCTAATAAATCCCTATAAAATGTGATTAAAAAAAACTGTTACACTTTTTTTTACACAGAAATTTAAAAGCTTAAGCATATACAAAATTATAGCAGGTCAAAACTATGGCATTTTTCCTTTTCTTGTTTTCTCTTTAATTACCTTTTTTTGTTGTCTTTTAAAGCAAACAATCACTTGAGAGAGTATAGCAATAACTGAAATTAAATTAGAAGTGGCACACATCTAGAAGACCAGAATGACCAGCATTCCAAGCATGATTTTAGTCTTACACATTGCTACTGTGAGAGTCAAAAGCCTATTATAGATTCTTAGGACCATTGTCAGACAGACAAATTTAAATATCACAGAATGTCTTCAGTGTGAGAAACCCAAACTATAAATAAACAGCAAAATGAAAGTTATATAATAGCAAGTAGGAGGGAGGGGAAATGAGGGGAGGGAGATGGGATGGCAAAAGGAGCTATATGTATGTGCTGTGTATGCGTACCAACTCCGTACAAGGAATATGAGTGTTGTGTACTACACACACATGCATGAGAGAGAAAGATGGAGAGAGACAGACAAACAGAGAGACAGAGACAGAGAGCAGAGTGGGGAGGAAGAGAGGGAAGGAAGAAAAGAAGAGTGGAGAGGGTAGAAGGAGAGACAGACAGAAAGAAGAAAAGAAAGAAAGGCAGAGACAGAGAGAGGGAGAGGAATTCAAGAGATGGAAGGAAGGGGAAGGAGATATGGGAAAAGGGGGTGGAAAAGAATTCAGACATATGGTGTGCAACTCCCCAGGAAAGTGAGTGTTATGTACTGCACATATATACTAATATAAGAAGTGATGTTGACTAAGATAGAAAAAGAAACTGCCCTAATTTGCTGATGACAGTATTATTTATTCAAATCTGAAAGAATCAAAATTTTAAAAAGAAAAGAAACAAAAGCCAATGTAGAACTGTTGAGCAGCAAAATGCAAGATAAACATACAAATACCTAATTATGTACTAATAGTGAGCATGTTAAAATCAAATTTGAAAATATATCATGGCATTGCAAATACTTACAAGAAAGATACTCAACTATAATTCTAATCAAAAGTATATGTTACTTGGGTGTTGAAAACCACAAAACATTGATTAAAATAAAAATTTAAAGATCTAAAAGTTTAGAGGTACAGCCTGTTTATGAATTAGAAGACTCAATTTCCAACTATCTCAGCTCCTAAAATACAATGACACAATCCCTACCATGACTACAGCAATCTTTACAAAGAAAAATAAAATGGCAGCAGTCACTACTACTTCAAGATTTATATATAACTACTGTAATCAAGACTGTGAGGGCGGGGGAGCGGGATGGCTCAGTGGTCTGAAGTGCCTGCTTGGGGAAGCTTGGGTGGCTTCAGGAACCGCGGTTCAATCCCTGGCACCACATGCTGCTCCAGCCCTGCTCTCGGGGTGGGCTGAGCTGGCCATAAAAATGAGTGAATAAACAAATCAAGGTTCTGAAACAAGAAAAAAAAATAATTAATGAATTAATTTTTAAAAAGACTGTGTGGTGTTAATGGAGGAACAAATACATAACAAGATACACCATACAAATATGCCAAATTGGGCCAGTGAAGTAGCTCAGCGGACTAAGCATCTGCTTAGACAAGCGCAGGGATCAGGGTTCGATTCCTGGCACCAGATGCTGCACCTGCCCTGCCCCTCAGTGCACTGAACTGACAACCAAGTCTGGGTGTGGTAGTGTACACCTGTAATCCCAACACTGGGGAGGTTGAATACAGGAGGATCACTATAAGTCTGAGCTGCATAGTGAGGCCCTGTACCAAATACAATATATACGGCCAAACTGATTTTTGTCATAGGTGACCACATTGGTTAGAGCTCTCCAGAAGAACATAATCCATATAAAATATATGTAGAATTATACAAAGGAATTCTTAGGCCACTGTACAGGGTTAAAGTAGAAGATTCACAATGGCTTTCTGTGGATTCAGGTGGGAAGAATATGAAACAGATATCTACAACTGAAGAGCCAGAGGCTCCAGTAGCAACCAAAGACTGTAGGCTCACTGTGGAGTCAGGAGGCTGAGTCTGCACTGAAAGCCTGAGAGTTTTCCCTGGAAGGCTGAGAAAGCTGTGGACGAGGTCCATGGGCCATGGTGAAGACCAGAGCTCCTCAGAATACCAGGCAAAGTTTTTCTTGGGGTAATGCTTACTCTTCTGATGCTCCATAACTTGTGTTATAATGTAGATTTAATAATGCATAAGTACTAATATTGTCAATTTATTTTATGAATAGAAAATAAGGACACACGCTTGCTATATGTTGATATATGCATATTCATATAAGCATACATATCAACAAAATGAGAAAAATGCTCATGATAATTAGAAGCCTCATTTCTGTATCTGGTCACATGGTGATAACCAACTTCTTCTACTAATTCCGCAGTCGCTTGGCCTCCGGCACTGGCTGGTCCTCATTCTTTTCCTAGTAAGGTGATCTGTGTCTTCATCGCTGAAGGTCTGGGCCCCTTGCTGTCTGTCTGGATCATTGTGCTATAGTTCTCCACTCACCTTAGGAACAGGGCATGGTAATACTAGGAGATGACCTAAGGGATCTTCTGGACTCCGAATAGGTTCTTTTCACCCATTTTGGAGTACTAAGCCAATTTTCCCTTGAGTGATGTGAATCATTCATCCATGCTATTTCCTAAACTCCTCTCTCAGCTTATTCACTTAGAGGCACGAGGCGTTCAAAATGACCAGGAGAGACTGGGTGTGGTGGAGTACTCCTGTAACCCTGGCTCTTGGGAGGCTGAACACAAGTATGATCTAAGTAGTGTGACCCTGTAGACCCTGTCCTAAAATATGAACAAATAACCAGGAGGAAATCTTAGTTTCCATCTCGGTAGAATTACCATTGCGCTTCCTGGTGTAAGCCTTTGCCTTTATGGATTTAAAATTCTAGACCAGCAGAGCATAATGTTTTGGTAATGGGAAGACAAATTGTCGTAGTTGGGTCATTCGGATAATGGTGAGTGGTACCATTCTCACTTGCACAAATATCACTGGCTCTGTGAATCCTAGCAATATCGAATATTGATTCAGGGCATATAAAGTCTTGTGGAGAACCTTGAATTAAGTGCAAGAAAGCCAAATCTGTACCTGAAATGCATGTGTATTCCAGGGAAGACAAAGTGCTGCCCTTTCCCAGTATAGCCATCTGCCTACCAGGTTTCTGGCTGAATGAACTCCCCAGGGAATGGGATCATGCTAGGGACTCACTGGTGCTCTCTGATGTTGGCAGAGCAGGCATTGAGCAGTGGCTATGGCCAGCTCAGCCTTGATGAATAGAGTCAAATGTTGATGACCGAGTGTGTCACCACCATCTTTGCCACCATGACACCTTTGTCCATCAGCAACGAAAGGAGCGGTTAAAGGAAAAAATGGACTGCCATCCACAGGACGGTTCATCCTATCTGCATGATTATTAGAATCCTCTTCTGCTGAGGTCACCTTTTTGGGGAGCAATTATGTGGGACAAATATTTTCACATCCTTTATCCTTGTGGACAGGTCTATCACATATTCCTCCCCAGTTGTGGTGGTCACCAATTGTCACCATTACTTTACTCTCATTGCTGGGATAAAATATCTGGCACCCAAAATTAAGGAAGAAAAGGCTTATTTAGCTCAGTTAGTGGAAGTGTCAGTCCATACTTAGCTTGCTCCAAGGCAAGGTGGCACATGGCACAGGGAAGCCGTTCATGGTCCTGGAAAACAGCGATATAGTAAGAGCAGCTGGAAGGAGGGGTAGCAACCATGGCAACAGCAGCTACAGAGAGAAAGCCTGTCTCCCTTATGCTGCATTCAGGCTGCCTGCCTCAGCTGGGTGTGGCGCTCAAACACAGAATCCCAGTAGCACTTGTGCCCATAATCCCAGCACTGGATCGTAAACTAATCATAACCTCCTGAAATCCACCCCATGACAAGGCTTTGGGGGGACACTTAGATACAAACCATAACACCAGTTTTCCATTTATGTCCCTGCAAAGTCTCTGGTCACCCCAGTCAGACCATTGGCTATATAGCTCATGAACTAACATATGGTCACAACATCTCCTCATTTGTTTTCTTCCAAGCAAATTGTGGGACCAGGTGTGCTGCCTAGAAGATTTCCCTTGACACTGTCCTTCAGAGATACCCCAGAAAGGGACTTGTAGATTTTCACATATGTATTCTCAGGTAGTGCTTGCATGACATACATGGTCATCCATAACCGAAGCCCTAGCGTTCTCTCCCTCAGCTCATTGCAGAGTACATGCATGTGGTAACAAGTGCATGCTGGAGCATAGAAGGCAACAGAATAGGAGTAGAAACCATGGGCATTTGGGCCATGTCTTTGTGCCACTAACATAATACACCTTCCAGGCCTGCTCAGGCCTGATCATGTACTACTGCTGTATTTGACGATGGACTGCTGCTGTGCACATCAGATTGATGTCCTGGTGGACCATGAATAGCACCTGTTCATGACAGGCACCCTAAGTCTCATGGTAATTTCGTATCTCATGGTAAAATGGTAAGTTTCCCTGTGCCAGTTGTTGTTTCTCCTGGTGTGTAGCTCTCTTTAGATGGTCACATAGCCTTGCTCCCAAATCTTAAAAGCCTCCACTGCTGTTCACCTCCCAGGGCTCCAAACTTCAGGCCTACCAGCCACAGACACCTGAGATACCAGGGCACTTGCTGTATCCTTTGGCACCAATGGCAGAGCAGGCTTCACAGTGGACGGGATCTATTGCAGAGCTTTCTCTTGTTCTGAGACCAGCAGCTTTTGGCATCACTCAGTAAATGCACTGAGTAACACACCCAAACAAGCAGTGCGAGGCTTCCCAAATTTAAATAAGCTCACTAGGTGTTGTCACCTCTTTTGTTGTGCCCTCTTTTGTCTCATTGCAATAATTTACCTTCACTTTAGAAGGGGTGAAGTCATCTCTGTTTCATGACTCCTAGAAACTTCACTGAGATAGACTGTGAATTGTATTTGGACTTGTGTCCCATTTTCTGACACCCAAGCACACACCAGTGATTGTCAGGACAATTGCTACCTCTTGCTCACTTGGTCCCATCAGCACAATGCTGTCAATATAATTAAGCAATATGATACATGGCAGAAGAGAAGGATGGTTAAGATTTCTGAGAACTACTTTACCACACAAGGGTATAGCATGCATATATCCCTGTGATAGGACAGGGAAGCTGTACATAAATTCAGTAAAACTTGAGGAGGCTTCATATCTATTTCATTTCGGGGAACACCATTATTCATTAGCCAACACTGTGATCCTACATGAGTCAGACAATTCTGATCACAGCTTTGCTTCTGCTCTCTGCTAGAGTAAATACACCCACCTTTCCATTGGCAATTAACCATTGCCGCTTGGCCTTGCCATTCTGGGAGCCAATTAAAACCTATCCCTTTTAAGTTTGCTAGTTGAGGAACGATAGTCCACAAGACAAGAGCAGAAAACAGAAAAGAACAATGACTAGACTTTGTTTGTAAGGAAGCTGTTGCTCACCTCAAGAATCTGCTTTTCAAGGTATTCATGCAGTGTGTTTTTTCTGCAGCCTCCCTATGTGGAGCAACGGGTTTTACCTCCCGCATTTTCATTTTCCAAGCCTTTGAATACCCTCACTAATAATAAATCAAAGGCTAGCGGACGTCTTCAGTTCATTCACAATAGGCCATCTTTTGATCTATACTTCAGCAAGCCTACGGAAGAAACCATCAGCACCTTTCTTAACTATGTAAGCTGTGACATTACATTTACAATCTCTATTTAATTGGCCCATATCAAAACATACCTTGATCGAGGCTTCTGTTTTGTCCACCGTTATCTTACACCCTTAAAATCTACTCCCATGTTTTTTCCTCAGACCTCTGCTTGCAAGAATTAGAAAATAATTGGCGATTTTTGGAGAGTGTGATGGATCACTTCCTGGATCATACTCATAGCCTGTGAGTCCTCAAAAGTGAGGTGAACCTCGCCTTTAGGAATGCTCTAGGGACAAAATTAGGTGGCGAGGATGTGTCCTCAGGACTGCCAACATGTTCTTGCTTATAACTGTTCCTAAAGGCAACACACAATTAGTTGTCCCAAGTGTAGGAGGAGAGGCCAGCATGGCATTGGGCTGTCTCTGCCACTGAGATTAGGGAAATTCTTTCCCCCAGTAAAATGCTTCTCAAGATTCAGGAGCTCAGTATCCCTAGCCTCAGTAGCTTCTTTGCAAACATCTCCATCTCAATTTGCAGAATTCCCTTGTTTTCTAACCAGTAACCTTAAGAGTGATGAGCACTGGAATTCAGCCAAACGCACTAGGAGACTGGTGTTTGGGCTTCTGCCTTATGGCTAGAACAGAGCAGATTCTCCGGAAACAGTGAGAAAACACTGGATTCTATGTGAGAGCTGCAAATCTGAATTTTTGAGTTTCTCATTCTCCTTTATTTTTCAACTCCACATTCACGGGGCCTGTCAGTTAGCTCAGTTGTTTAAGCATCTGCATGGGCAAACCCAGTCTTGCACAGGGGACAGTGGTTCGATCCCCAGCTCCACATCCCACACCAGACTGGCCCTCAAAGCAGCCTGAGCCACCTCCCTCCCCCCCAAAAAAATCCTTCTCGACTTCACATTTAGAAGTGTTAAGGTAGTTTCTACATGTCTGGCGCTCATTATGTACTTTCAGTACCTTGTTCAGAAATGTAAGTGTAACCATCAGCCTCATTATATGTTTTACACTTCCAAAAATGCCCAGAAGTATTATATAGTACATCACTAATTTTCTTTTTATTTCCCTGGGTACTTTCATTTGTCAAGAGTAAAATTTCAATGTCAGAATTGTCTGCTTCACAGCCAGCTAAATAATAAGATAGCAAATCAATCCAAGCCCATGTTAACAGGCTAATGCTGACTGCTCGTTAGGCTCACACCTGTAACATGTTTTACCTGCCTTTTTGCTTGCTTATCTGAACTGAAGATATCACAAAGAAAGCTCCAGCTGTGTACACATTACATTAGCATATAATCAAAACAAACTTATGAATATAGTGACATTTTCTTGATAGTTCTGTATTCCTATATTAATTCAATACCTGTATAGATTGAATGTATTTGAGAAAATGTTGTAGGTAAAGAATAAATTTTTAAGACAAATATTTCACAGAAGTGTCCATCTAAGTGCTATTTCAGTGTGCCCTGCTTAATAAGCATTAACCTGTTAAAGTGAACTCAGATTAAAGAGTTGTCTTATTGCTTAGGAGGCCATGCACCTGCCAATAGCTCTAATATTCTTTCCAAAGTATACTTCCTTTGCTAAGGCACAATTAATCTGCATGCATTAAATTATTAGTATGAGCTATAATTTAGTGAAAAGAATAGTCAAATCACTATATTTACATATGCTTTTCCAGATAATAGTATATATATATATATATATATATATACATACATATATATTTACATATATATGTAAATAGGTAACACTGATAATTATTGTTACTTATATTTATTTCTGAGAGGTTTCTATATTTCAGCAGACAGGTTGGGCATGATAGCACATGCCTGTAATCCCAGCACTTGAGAGGCTGAGGCAGGAGAATTACTACGAATTCAAGACTAACTCACTTTGAGCCTTTGAGCTACAAAGTGAGCTCAAGTCTAGCCTGAACTATCTGGTGAGACCCTGCCTCAAAAAAAAAAAAAAAAAACCTCTTACATATCTAAGCAGACATTCTATCTAAGAGTTCAGGAGAATTCATGAATAGAAGACTCAGAGGGACATAATATAAGTTTATTAATTGTAGTCGGGGTTTCTAAAGGAAAAATAAATATAGGACACATATTTTATGGGATTAATTTTGGAATATTCACTAAAAAAGTGATATACAAAAAGTGTGGAAGGACCGGCCAGATAGCACAGCAGACTAAAGTGCCTGCTTAGGTAGATGTAGAGACCAAGGTTTTATCCCCAGTACTCTGTTCTAGCCATGTTCCTGGGGTGCACTGAGAGGGCAATTGAGACTGGGCATGGTAGTGCATTCCTATAATCTCAGCATTGGGAGGCTGAACACAGGAGAATCACTACGAGTCCAATTTCTATAGTGAAACCATATATATATATATGCACACACACAGCTAAGGGCCTGGATCCCACAGCAACATATTGCACAAGTCCAGTGAAGACCTAGAGCCCATAGTAATGTCCTCTATAAGACCAACAGGAGGCCTAGAGCCCACAACAATGTCTCTTTCAACTCTGTATCAAGGATCCACACTGAGAAGGCCCACAGGTCAGTAGTGGAAGCTGGAAAGCCTATGCCAGCAGAATGAAGGATGTGTGCTATCAGACTGAAAACCTGTACTGCAGCCAGGAAGAGACACTCAAGCTAAGGGTCAAAGCTCTCTGGAATAAAGTCACATCCATCTTCAGGAGCAGTGAGGTACTGAGCTCCTCTGAGAACAAAAACAACCGAGCTCCTATCAGGAACACCAATGTGAACAGTCTCTCTCAGGAGAACCACCAGCACCCATCTTCCTCCCCGTCCCCTTTCCTTAATGCCCACAGTCCTCAGGAGGGCCCTCCTCACTGAGTACCACGCCAATTCAGGCCAGGTAGGCAGTTCACGTTGACCACCAGCTGTCATTCCACCACACTAATCTCAATTACAGAGCATTCATTTGTGAGAAAAGATAATATTATCACAAAACTGAACTCTCCTTCTGTTATTTATGGCAAAGACTTTGAAATGTCGCTGACAGGTAAGCATTTAAGGAAGAGAAACTATTAAAAGTACCTCACTTGTTTTTCTCTCTCTCTCATCCTATGCTACAATTTGATTGTCCAAGTGAAAAAATAAATTCACCCATTCCTGGGGGAAGGAAGAACACTTCCCAATGTCACAAAATGTGCATTTTCAGTAGAAGATGCATTTAGTCATTTCGCGAGGGAACTGTTTCTTCAACTTGATAATCCAAGTCTGCTCAGTTGGAATGTAGGTTGCTACACCTACCATTGTGGTTCTAGAAGGTTATTGAGATCTTGTTGCCCCTTTGCTGGACAGTCAGTGCCTGAAGAACCCTAGATGATTCCTAAGTTCATATTTTTCACTCCTTCCAGCTCCTGTTTCTGTTCTCTGAACATGGGAGAATTCACTTTTAAAAGCTCCCTGGCTGACTTACTGAGAAAATGCTGTTATATTGACTTTTCCCAGTATCTGACAGCTAGAGTATTTTAAGGAGCAGTGCTGCCACCCACCACAAGTTAGCAGGTTTTTATCATCAAATTATCATACTAAGTACCATAAGCAAATACTAGAATGACTAGGACTTCCTTACAAGGCATTAGGAATTGGCACTATTCTTTTATTGATTAGTTTTGAAACTTCAGTCCATCCAGATGACTCACCAGGCACAAGCCCATAAATCTGCTCTTTGGTTCACATCCTCTGCAGTACCACACCCACCTCAGAGATCCTGTAATTTCAGCCTCTCATAGTCCCTAGGCAGATGAAAACCTGGGGCTCTCCGTGCTTGATTGCTAAATGGTCTGGCTGAAAGTTTGGTTCTTGAACTCACATGTGTGCCTAACACCTTTCCTAACTCAAGTCTGTTATGTGTGAGGGTGTAGCAGGCAGAGTGATTAAAGCAGGGCATAGAAAGAAGAGGTATTCCTCCCCTTCTGGAGTGGTTGCCAGTCACCACTTGCTTTCTTTAAATCCAGCATACTTTTATACTATACCCATAGCCACATATACTGATCTTGCTTCTCCATCCTTACCAGTCACATCTGGTTGACATACCATCAGTAGCATTGTGGTCCAGGTTTTTCACTCCCTCAAATCTCCTTGCCCTCCAGAATATCTAGCCTGAGATAGCTGAGAACCAAGCAACCGTTCACTAATCTTTCAGGTCTTAGAAAGCATGATCAAAGGTTAGAGCTTTATTCTTTAACCCTATCATTCAGTGCTGGTGCATCAGAAGGGGTCAGTTGGCGGGGGGAAGAGGAGGAGAGAATGGGGGAAGGGAGGGGAGAAGAAGGGGAAGGGGTGGGGAAGGGAATGGGGGAGGAGAAGGGTGGAGGGAGAGGGGAGGGTGAGGGGAAGAGAGGAGAAGGAAGGGGAGAGAAGGGAGGGAAGGGAAGGGAAGGGTGCTATTGTTGTTCATATTCTCATAGAGATTTAAGACTTATCCTTCCCTGGGTTTTTCATAGTTCCTTCAAAACAGAAGTACAATAGATATTAAATAATTAATGACCAATTAAGTGAGCATAGGGCTAAAATTTTGAAATTGCATATTTATTGCACACATCTCATGATCTTTGTACCACAAAGATCATTACATACCACAGTTCTTCCAACATTTGATTCAGCTTTTTTCTTTTTCCTCCCTGAATGTTTTTACCTTAACATTTTAATTACTATTTTTAAAAAGGTAACTACAATAAGCACCACTCTTGACAAACCAGAGTTGCTTTATCAACATGAGGTAGTGACTGCAAGAATATATTCAAATTATGAAAAATAAGCAGGAGACAATTATTTTTCCCTTCCTGACATTAAGCCACTTAATGACTAACCATTTGTGCAATTAATGTTACACAAATAATGCCTACTTTAATGCTAAAATAATTTTGGAAAAGAGTTTATGCTATTTAGTGTTTGCAGTGGTAGGCCATTTATGCAAAAAACAATGTTATTTATAAATAGTAGTAACTTTTAGAGCTACAGTACCAAATTTCCTTTTTTATATATTGAAAGTAGAGCTCCTGGCTAGCTCAGTCGGTAGAGCATGAAACTTAAATATTGGAACTTCTTTTGTTTTTTTTCAGTATTTAGGACAGGGTCTACAGGGTCTCACTGCACAGAGCAGACTCGTGATGGTTCTCCTGTTTCGAGCCTCCCAAATGTTGGGATTACAGACATACACCACCATGCCCAGTCTCAGTCTCTGTGTCACTGAGCCCCAAGGGTAGGACTGGCACAGCATGCCAGGGATGAACCCAGCCGTTGTGCTCTGCCTAGGGTGCTTTAGTCTGCTGAGTTATCAGGCTCGACTGAAATCATTTTCATCACAAGGGCCTGAGTTCAGTCCCTGATTCTGAAAAAAAAAAAAAAAAGTTGCAGCAAAAGATTTTTTTACACAAACATATAAGTAACTTAAGAAACAAGATTGTTCAGTACTTTGTTTTGTGCCTTACCACCTTGTTAATAGATTGCCTTTGAAATCTGTCATCCAGGTATCAAGGAATAGATTCCTGGAAAATGATGAAATTCACTGAGATGGCTATACATGCTCTGTCATAGGCTTGTATGAATACATAGAGACATATGGACATATGGACATATGGACATATGGACATACATACAAAGAGAGAGGAGTCAGCAGCCCTCACTGCTGTTCTTTCTGTTTCTCTCATGGGCTTCCTTGGATGCGGAGATCTTCCTCATTGCTTTTTTATTTTTAGCCAGAATATTTACCAAAGAGATAACCAACTTCAATATGTAATTAGAGATTACATTTATAATCCACAATAATTAATTTCCTTAAAAAATACATTTATGGGGTTGAAGAGATAGTTCAGCAGTCTGAGTGCCTGCTTGGCAAGCACAAGCACCCAGGTTCTATCCCTGGTACCACATGAAGTGCCAGCCCTGCTTCAAGCCAGCCACCAAACCCAGATGTGGTGGTACATGCCTGTCATCCCTTGCTGGGAAGGAGGATCACTACAAATCAGAGCTGTGTGACCAGACCCTGTACCTCCCACAAAAAGATTATGTAAACCAGACTTACTTTACTTTCAATGAATGTTTATTGAGAACTTGCTGTCTTTCAACCATGGCTTGCCTTCTCCAAAACTCACATTTAAATTTGGCTGCCATGTGGCAGTGCTGTAGCAGAGCCTTGCTAAGGGATTCAGCTCTTCAGAGGGGGATGGCCTTTCCCTCAAAAGGGGATCTATTCCGTAGCGAAAGGGTTAGTATAAAGCCAGACTGCTCACTGTCTGACATCCACTGCCTGCCTGCTTTGGACTGTGAATTGAAGCAGCATGAAGCTCTCACCAGCACCTTCCTGCCTTCAGAATCAGAGCCAAGAACCTTGACTTCTTCATAAATTATGCAGTCTCAAGCATTCTGTTATTGCAACAGAAACTGTACTGAGTTGGTACCTAAGTATAGTAATACTGCCTTAGCATAGTGATAAATATTTTAATGTTTTACTAATGGCATACAAAGGGCTAAAATCAGTGCCTCACATACAAAGTACAGTACATACAGGTCAAATTGTGATTACATTTAACAGATATATTAAAGCAAAATTATGAGAAAATGAGCTGACATTGTTTTTTTCAAATACAACTGGATTAGTATTAATATATGCATACAATCCTAAAGCCAAATCATCTTCTCTCACATGTCATCCTACATCATTGTGCCACAAATAGCCTCTTGCCCCAATTCAGGCAGCCAGTTCCCTGCTTTATGTCATTAGATTTTACTTAATGTGATAAAATGTATGAACAAGGCTCTTTAGGGATATGATAGAAAAAAAGTGAGGCTTTAGTTTTTTAAATTGCAATAAAAGATAAAGTACCATTAATGTGCCCCAAAATGCTCTACCTCCCTTCAAACACACTTCTCCTGTCATTCTTGCCACTGTCTGAACTGCTTCTGGAAGTCTTCTTTCATGAGTTCCTTTAGTTACTCTGTTGTGGCTAATCTTGGTGTTCTGAATCAATTCATAGTATTTAATTCTCTGAGAAAAAAACAGAGCTTCTACTTGCCAGATCTAATGAATGTGTTTGTAAAGGATGTTAATCTCTGTCTTTTGTGTGTGTGTGTGTGTGTGTGTGTATTGATTCTGTGCATTTAATTAAAAATATTTTCTAGTTTCCCTTTTGATTTTTTCTTTAATTTGAGAGGGTTTTTTTTTTCTTTAACTTATGAGGTTTCTTTAGTTTATGAGGTTCTTTAACTTATGTCTTTCATTTTGTTTTTGTTTTGACACAGGGTCTTGCTATGTAGCCCACCTAGGTGGTCTCAAACTCTCAGTGATCCAACTGCTTCAGCCATCCAAGTGCTGGGATTAAAGGCGCAACCAAGTCTGGCTTAACCTGTAAGGTTTTTAAAGTTTTTTTTTTTTTTTTTTTTAATTTGTAAATATTTGAGATTTTTTTTTTTGTGGGACCAAGGTTCGAACTCATGACCTTGCACTTGCCCAGCGGGTACTTGTGCCTCAGAGCTGAGAATTTTTGACATGCTTTCTAATACTGATTTTTAATTATGTTGTAATCAGAGACCATGACTTGAGTCACTGAATAATCATTGACATCCCCTTAAGGTGGTAATTATAAGTATCCTCTACATGACTCTCAGCTATGCTTTACATCAGTAATATGTAACCAAAGCTCTCATGTACTCAAGGCAGAGCTTTGGGAGGGTGATCGGATCCTGGCAGTGCTGTACTAACCTTTGGATTCATCCACTGGTGAGTTCAGGAGCTGAATGTGTTGTGGGGAGCTGGGTCATGATTGGAAGAGTTGGACCCCTAGTGGTGTGTTATAGATGGGTATTTATCCCTCTCCTGAACCTTCCTTCTCTCTCTGCTTTCTCGCCACTGTAATATAAGCACGTTTCCTCCATCTGACTTTCCCACTGAACTGTTTCTGCATTTGAGGCTTCTGACCATAGACTTAAATGTCTGAAACTACCAGTCAAAATCAACCTCTACTCCTTTAAATTATATATCTTGAATACTATGTTTCAGTTATTTAAGAAGTAAGATATATTTAGTACCATGAGTGGGGTTATCAATGATTATGTGCTTTATGGTCAATGACTTGACCATGGGCTTTAGAAACTTTTCGAACTACCTCATGGATGGAGCTTGGAAAAGCTTAGAGATGCTCTTTGAGAACTCCTAGAAAGTTGTAAACCTGGGACCCAGAAGGATGACTCAGTGGTCTAAAGCACCTGCTTAGGAAAGCTTAGGCAGCTGCAGGGATGGCAGTTCAATCCCCGGCACCATATGCTGCACCAGCCCTGCCCTCAGAGCAGGCTGAGCCAGCCATAAAAATAAATAAACAAACAAAAGTTCTGAAACAAGAAAAAAAAATTTAAATAAAAATTCTAAAGGTAAAGAAAGAAAGAAAGTTGTAAGCCAAACTTGATGGGAGTTTCTGATCAGAGGTTAAGAGCAGAAAGCTGATGGAAATACAAATGGTAAAGACCAGGCTCAGGAGGTTTCAGTTGGAAAAATTACTCCATTGGCAGTTAGACTGGAAATCATGTGTTTGACAGAAAATTTGTCTTTGTTATGTACATGTCCTGAGAATTTATGGGAGACTGAAATTAAGGCCAATGTGCTAATTAATCTGGCAGAAATTTCAAGGCTTTGTCATGTTATCCCTGGTGATTTTTAGCCAGGTTTATACTGAGAAACAGGAACAAACAAACAAACAAACAAACAAAAAAACCCATATGAAAAGCTTTCAGTTTTACCAGAAAAGAAGCACCTGCAAAATTAGGGTATTGGAAAGTATGATTTATGAAAAGGTCAGCAATAAAAAGAAGCCAAATATTTTGCATCAGAACACTATGATGGATGCCTGGGGGACAACTCAAAATTCCCAATACCTCTCCCCATTGCAGGCTGAAGGGTGAGCAATTGTGAAGCTTTCATGTGTGAAAGAGCCCTGAAGCCCAGCTGACTGAGGGCCAGGTAAGAAAGAGTTCCTTGGAGTTTAGGGATCTCTGCAGCAATAGCTGGGACATAAGGGTGGGGTTCTGCAAGTGCTTGAGATAGAAGCAGATCATAGGTTTATCACATGGAGCTGGTTCATGTAAAATGCAAGAATTTTGGGGTTGGGAAGGCTTCCGCCCAAATTTCAGAGGCTGGCCTGGGATAACAGGCAGAGTTCCCCAGAGATGGCACTGTGTAAAGCTGGAGATTAAAGCCCAAACTGTAGTGGAGATCCCAAGGCACCAGAGATGCAGCGAGGTGGAATGTCTGGTAAGGAAGATGGAAAGCAGCAAGTAAAATCACCACGAGGGGTGGACCAAACAAGGGGTACTGCTGCCCACGCTCTTTGAAGTTTGCATTTTGCCACCACTGACCTCAGTCAGGTAGGAAACACACAACTACAGGACTTAATGTTTTATCTTCTGGGTTTCAGTCTTACTTTGAATTCCTTTTTATTTCCCTATTGCTCCCTTTTGAATGGTAAAGTTTATTTTGTGCCATTGTATATTGACAAGGTTTAATTTTTAAAACAATTTTTTACAGGTCAAACAGCTAGGAGATTACCTTAGATCTCAGAAGAAACTTTGAAATTGAGCTTTTTTTTGCCAGAAATACTGGAATTGTTAAGACTTTGGCAACTTATACAAATAGATTAACTACATTTTGTATAGAAACACATATAAATTGCTTGAAGGCCAGAGATGTAAAGTTATACTTTAGATCTCGAATGTGCCCCCACACACTCTTATATACTAAGAGACAAAGGTTTTCAAGGATAGCTGGGTCACAGGGGCAGTGGGCACACATGTGGATTTATTCACTGATGACTTAATGGCTGAGTATGAAGTAGAGGTGTGAATCTTGTCCAGAAGAAGTGGCGCCCTGGGGTTGTGACCTGGAAAGTTGTATTTCCCTTCCTAACTCCTGTGTTTCCCTTTCTGCTTTATGGCCACCGTGGCATGAACAGCTTTCCTCTGCCAGACTCTTAACCATGGTGCTTCTGTGTGTGAGCCTGACATCTATGGACTAAAACTTCTGAAACAGCACACAAAACCAAATCGCTCTTTCTCTGAATTGTGGGTGTTGAGTATTGTATCTTAGCAAGAAGAAAATGACTGAGACACTGAGTTGGAGCTAGAATGGAGGAACTATATTCCAGAGAAAACAGAAGAGTGAGGGTCCTGGAAATAAGAAGGAAATACCATAATAGCAAAGGGAAAAACCACAGAGAAATAAAAGGGCAACTCAGAGAAAATCATGAAGTATGAAGCCTAAACCCTGTCTCCTGTAGGAGGGGAATCTCACTCAGCAAGCACAGAGTGAAACGCAAAGGGTGCTATCTGCCCAGTGATAGATACTGTACTGTAACAACCCTTGTTACAAGAGAAACTCAGAGTTATTGCAAGCTCTCCACCTAGTGTGGAGATTTAATCTCAAGGTGACTATTTGTGCGTGGCACTCTAACTTTGGCAAGGAAATCTTAGCAGCATTCAACATACCTCGGAGAGCTGTAACAAGGAACCGCATGGAGAAAGGGCTTATTGCTCGGGCTTGATCTACGGTAGAGATCGGAAGCCATAGAACAGCACCACAGCAGGTTCCTGGGAGGTACACTGGCTAAGTGACTAGGTGGGAGACAGCCACCCAGGACAGTTGGGGTAGGACCAGTAACAAAACCTCTGAGAAGTGTGAACACTGGAGGATTTGGGCTGTGGAGGGCCTGGCGTGGGTAGCACCCTCTTTGCCATGAGGAGTGAGTAGCATCACACATGGGTCTATGTGGGCCTGTGTCTGAAAGCACTGCATACAGGCCAGGAAATTGCTCAGTTTCCATGGCCTCCCTTACCTAACACAGAACTCAACAGTCTGTTTACTTTCCTAGCTCCGCACCACTTCCAGAGATAAGCCTCTGCTTGGCTGGTTTGCAAATCCTTTGGTCTCAGAAAGAAAAGCCTCTGGAACAGGCGGGGCTATGGAACTAACTGGGACTAGCAGTGGCTTTATGAGTGTAAGAAAAAGACAAACAAGCACAACTTAAACAAAAAATAAATGAAAGACTTGAATGTGATACAGCCTTGAAGCCAATAATATACCCTTGACCCACCTTGCCCAGTGATGAAGGGAGTACAGACTAAAAGCACAGAAAATTCATTCAACTGGACAATACCATAAAAGATGGAGACATCTATATAGAACTTACATTTAGAACTGCAAACAAGCATGGCCAAGAAAGAATCTCCCCACAGAACGTCGTAGTTAAAATAACAAGAGCACAGAGCAGGGAAAGACTATCCAAGCAGCAAAATGACAGGACACTTGTAAAGTCAAACAATGTCGAATAACTGTAGATCTCTAGGTGGAAGGGATGAAATGATAGGCTTCAAGCCCTGAATGAGAACACCTGCTGAGCTAGATTAGGAGATCCTTCACGACCATCTTTCAGAACTGAAGGAGAAATAAAGACTTCCCCAAATAAGCATAAAGGAGTACATGACCTGGGCTGGTGAGATAGCTCAGTGATCTAATGCTCCTGCTTAGGAAATCGCAGGGACTGCGGTTTGATCCCTGGTATCACATGCTGCGCCAGCCATAACATAATAAAATAAAGTTTTGAAAAAAAAAAAAAAGGAGTACATGACCACTAAATTGGCATCACAGAAGCCACTTACCCATCACCCACCCAGGCACACCCTGTGCAACCCCAAAACACAGGAAGGGGTAAGTCTCACTAGAAGTACAGATATGCAAGGAAGATGCAGAAAGTAAACAAACATTTAAAAAAATAACAAAATGATAGCAATTGGTACATTGGAAGCTGGAGATCAAAAGGCCTTGCACAAAAAACTAGCAATACAAAATGGAAAAAAAAGACAACAAACATTAGAACAAAGACTTTTAGAGATATGAGACTTTTAGAACACATTCATAGGATATAATCATAAGTAAAGTGTGTAAAATTCAAAATGCATTTAGAATGGCTTGTGTTGGCACACACATACATATACTGAATGCGAGCAAAAATAATTTAAGTACATAAATGAAAGCCATTGCTTCTGGGTGGTAGAATTACATTTTTTTTTTTTTTTTTGCAGTGCCAGAGACTGAACCTCTAGCCAAACACATGCTGGTTAAACACTTCAACACTAAGTTACACTACTAGAACTAATTTTATTTTAATTATATATTTATAATGTTATTCAAAATGACCTGTATGTCTGGATTATTATTACAGCACACTATGAGTTACATTTTTTATGAGTTACATTTTGAAAAAAGAAAAATACAGCCTTTCCTATCTATCCCTATTTCTAGAGCTGATTAAATGGTGAATGAAGTGCTATGTAGTCCTTCTGCTTAACATTTCTCATGGAAAGTGTAATTTGGTTCCCTCAGGAGACTTTGGTGAACTAAAATATTTTACAGTTGTTGTCTTACCTGGAACACCACCTCTCACATCAGTTTTAGTTCATGTTAGAGATAGAAAAGGTCATAGGAAGGAGTTACAATAACAAACATTAATGGCAGTTTTGATCAAGGCGAAGCTATTTTCTGTATTTCAGAGGACCTAGAATTGTGTGTGTGTGTGTGGGGAGGATCCCGTTCACCCTGGCAACTGAGTCTGATCTATGATGCAGGATTGCCAGTATTAGTAAGCAATACCCTGCTTTTTTGTCCCACTGTATGGATTTTCAAAGGCAACACTGAGAAAAGAGTATGTATATGGGAAGCAGATAATTCTCCCTCTCTCCTTCTCTCTCTCTCCCTCTCCGCCCCCATCTGTCTTTCTCTCTCATAGTTTAGTACAAGGCCTACAAGGTCTCACTGCACAGATGGAACTCATAGTGATTCTCCTGTTTTCAGCCTCCCAAGCCCTGGGATTACAGGCGAGCGCCACCACGCCCAGTCTAAGGCAGTGTCTGGGCATGCCCTGGGGATGGGGCCAGCATGCACGCTGAGGATCGAACTCCAGCCACTGTGGCTGCCTCAGCAGGCGCTTTCATCCACTGAGCTACCAGAAACAGGCAATCTTGATTTGAGTCCTGGTTCATTAGAATGTTTAACAGTTCTGTGGAAGGTTTGATGAATTAGTACTTGTGATCATATGGTGATATTCAGTGCCTGACTCATAGCAAGCACTAAAGGTTCAACTAAGTAAAAGTAAAACTCACTACTGCTAAAGTATAGATGGAAGCACTTCTACCTTGATCCAGTGCTTTGTCCCCATGGGACCTCAACGTACTATTTTACCAGCATGTATTACACAGAATGAGACCCTGACTTTGCCCGCCGCTTGCTTCCCTAGGCCTCCCGGTCTTCCAGGGGCTGTGATGCTCATTTCTTTCTTGTTTCTTCCTCACCCCATCAGAAGCTGCTCTTCTCTATGGATGCTGCTGGGTCCTCCAAAGCTTGTTTTTGAATTCGGAGGTCACAGACTCTGAAAGCTCCTTCAGCCACTTATCTAAGTGCTGCTGCTTTCAGAAAGCAAGGCCTCAGCCTTACGCTTTCCAGAAAAGCGTTACATCGAACCCTGGTCAGATGGATGTTACCAAGTATGCGGAGGCAAAAAGCGTTGCCACCTCCTGTGGGTAAATAGGCTGGGTCAGCAAAATTAGCCTTTGCAATTGTGAGCACTCGCATATGCTGAAACACATGTCCCAGTGGGGAGGATAAAGTGTGTAGTGTTGCCCAAGTTGGACTAATGGAATATTTTTATTTTCTCACTTGATTGCTGCTAATACCTGGAAGAACCGGCAGAACATCTCTTGGAAAAGTACTTCATTTACTGAAAGGCATGATATCCCAGGCAACGCATCCCGTAATCTTGCAGAAAAGAAGTCTTTCTGAAGACTTCTGCTTTGAGGCCTAGCACTAGTTCACCCCACCTTCCTGGGAATGATCTTCCAGTCTCTCTCATGCTGCACGCTCGTTTACACATGTGCATACTTGGCATGTACCAGGAGTGCTTCTGAACTTTGTTTTCATCAAGATAGTGCTTGTCTGACCAGGGAACCTGCGCCCAGGACTATGTCCTGAGGAGTGGAAAAGCTGAATCACAGGAGGTGAGACATTCCCAGCTCTCTAGGCCCTAGGGCACCAAGCCCCGCCCACCAAGCCCAGGGGAGGACGAGGGGAGGGAAGTGAAGGGCGGTGTGAGCTTCTTCTACTATTCTGGCATCCTTGACAACCTTCATTCAGTTCCCACTGGGAAAAAAAAAAAAAAGCTCTGTGACTCATAACCCAGTGGGACGGCTGATAAGAACAGTGATAAAACTGGAATTATTGATGTACTATGGTAAGCCCATGGTGGATGATAAATTTACTTTCACTTTATCTGAATGAGTCATAAGTATTTTCTATCCCCAGATGAGATCTCTTGCAGAATCCTAATAATCTTAAGTCTTTTGTTAGCGTATGTTGAGATACATAGTACTTCTGTTCATTTGGGGAATATGTGTGCATATGTCTCCTCATGGTCAGTTTTACTCTTCTGTCTCCTTCTCCCCTCTCCCTTCTTCTCCAATCCCTTTCACATCTCATGAAGTATGCCTTTCTGTTTCCTACCATCAATAACATAAATCCTCTAATCAATCATATACATCCTCCAATCCCTGCTAAGCACAATAATATTCTCATTTTGGAACTAAAATATTCAGTGCAGTGACATAATAGTCCCAACTACCCTAGAGTCAGTGCTCTTTCTCTGTCCAAGCGTGGGCCCGCCATGGGCTGGAATTCTGCACAGGGAGGGAGGAAGGGGCCAGGGGCATTCTCTTTCCTTTTGCCTCTGTGGGCAGCTCCCTGTATCCACTGGAGGCCAAGTGCAGTGGTGTAGTCTAAACTCCAGCCAGTGCTGAGGTGATGATTTCTAGCCGTGGCCCTCTCTTCAGTGGAGCCCTCAAAGACATGGCTGCTGAGGTCCTCATGCCGTGAGGTTCGAGTGAAGCTGGCCGTGCCTAGAAGGGCTGGCCAACTCCATTGTGGCTATCCCACTGTTCATCGAAATCTGGAATCTCAACTTCCTCAGAGTTCTCACCTGCTCCGTAAAAAATACTCATGCTTTCTAGCCTGTCAGGAATAGATGTGTGCTTTGCTTCCAACCTGGCTTTCTTCTCTCAGCACTGAGCTTGAGTTTTCACAGTATCTGAAATGCAGAGTAACTAAATTCTAGATTTTATGAAAATGGACAAATTTTAAATCTGTAAGAACATAATGTTATACTGTTTCATGTTAGCATATGTAAAATAAAAGTATAAGTAAAGCATATCTCATCTGATTATATGAATTGCTTTTTTTCACTGATTAGGCAAACTCTAGATAGCTCCATGGTTTACTGGCTAAATAAGTAAGTAAGACTACTTGCTTCAGTGTAAGTAGGCTCAGCCTCTCACTCAGGCTCTCTGTGCTGCGACTCTAGGGAACCTGTGTTGAGTTTTCCCATGGGTCTCCTGAAGGTCCCTGCCTCATTCATGAGAGAAGAAACATGACCCCCCCACCCCTTTCACTATGGTGGGGATACACAGTCCTCCAACGACTTTGTCTATACACAGGCTCTTTGAAAACAAGCCTTCCTTGGCATCTATACACATTCAGTAGTTCTCAACCTGTGGGTCGAGATTCTGGTGAGGGTCAAATGACCAAAACACAGGGGTTGTCTAAAGCCATCAGAAATCATACCTGTAGCAAAATTACAGTTCTGAAGTAGCCACAAAAATTATTTTTTTTAATTTGGGGTCACCGTAACATGAGGAACTGTATTGCGGGGTCATGGCATTAGAAAGGTTGAGAACCACTGCCCTACATGTTTGAGTAGGAATTGAGCTAAGATTTGCAGTTATTAACCACCCCTCCTTCAAAATGGTACAGTTATACCCTGGCAAAGACCTGGCTAAGAAATGGAGAAACACTTTGGATCTATCACTTTGTTTGAGCCTTTGGGAATTCAGTGAGAACTGAGATAGAAAATGTCGCTTTAACATCCTGGTACATAACGTACCTCTGATTTTAAATGATAAAGCTTCCCTGGTTGATCACTAGATTTTAATGATTAGAATAAAAGTTTCATGAAGGCAAGGATTTCTGTTGTTTTTAAAACATTGTATCCCCAGATTCCAGAATACATGTTGCATAGAACAAGAGATTAAAAACTTTTTTATCAAGTGTTTGTAAGTAATAAGTCTGAGGCTTGTAAAATATTCATGATTATTTAGTTATTTAGTCAGCAAACCATGGAGCTAGGATTTGCCTAATCAGTGAAAAAAAACAACTAGTATAATCAGAGCAGATGCGCTTTACTTAAGCTTTTGTTCTTCTTATAGTAATGTGAAACAGTATAAAATTAAGATAAAAGAAAAAGTGAGTTTTACAAGAAAAAATAAATAGTATAAAATTACATGCATAAAGGTTTTACATTTGTCCATTTTCATAAAAATCTAGAATTGAGTTGCTCTGCCTTTCTGGTACTCTGCAGACTCCACCCCTTGCTCGGGAGGCGCTCCTCGGCTAGCTGCACTGCCATCTGCTGTTAGATATGCGCACTGCACAGTCAGGGTCCCCTGCAGCCTTTAGAGCTATTTTCTGTCACATTACATTTTACTATTTTGCTAACGTAGGGCAATTCAAGAGTTCCAGTCCAGAAACCCATTTCTGAGTCAGCCACACAGATTTTGTTAGATAGCTTGTGTGCAAGAAGAGGGCCGTTTCAACTAAAACACGAACTAAGTATGAGCAGACAGGAGAATCATTTATATCTATCTTCTTTGTCTCAAATTCATAACAATAATTTACAGCTCCAGAATGTCATTTCAGGGTAGGGACAATTTAAAAATGCAGAACCAAATATTTGATTACTGTATTATATTAATATTCTTGGTTTCCTATAACAATACCGGAGTTGGTAGATTAAATGACAGAAATTTATTTCTCAGAAGTCTGACAGAAGTCCAAGATCAAGCTGACAACAAGTTTGGTTTCTCCTAAGGTATCTCTAAGCCTTTAAGATCTTTTCACTGTACCCCTTAGTCTGATTATTTCTGAATCTCCTCTTTTGATAAGAAATCAGTCCCTAGGACCTCATATTACTTTAACTACCTTTCTAAAGGCTCATTCCCCAAAATACAGTAACACTCTGAGGTCTGAGAGTTAGGATTGAATATGTCAGTTGGGAAGTTTTTCGCACATCAATTGTAATTTAAGGGATTCTCATCAACTAATTCACTATTCCATTATTGTTTTCTATTACTATATCTTCTCTCTTGTTCTTCTGCCAATGAGGAGGTAATGTTTCTTTCCTCTAGGGAGCTCAGCATTCACAGTGCCTTCTAGAAAGCAGAGCCTCGGCCCTGACCCTGTGGCACTTTGATTTTGGGCTTCCATCCTCTAGGACTGTGAGAGAGTAAATTCCTGTTTTTATAAGTTACACAGTCTCTTGTATTTTATTAAATCAATACAAATTAGATAGAAATTTTTGTATGTTCTGCTACTTGTGGTGCTATGGAAGCATTACTGGTCTTCAATAACCATCTGGGTAATGGTGAGTGAAACTGAAAGCTATTTCATTTAGTTACATAATTAGACTTCTTCATTTCTTAGTATTTCATTGTTAATCTAAGTGAAAAGAACAATAACCTAGTATTTTACCAACTATAAAGAAACCTATCTCTTAATCCTTATCATTTGTAGTTTAACAAGGAATATGCAGGAATTCTTAGGTAATATTGTTGTAAAACAGAGAACCACTTAAAAAGTTTTCCTGTATAATTGCTAACTTAATAATTATTTCTCCTTAATACTTTGTTATATACTAATAAGTAATAATACTTTATTACCTTAATGGTTCAAAAGAGAAGTTGTCTCCTTTATAGCATGTCATGGTTTAGAGCTAAGATGTCCCTCAGATGCCTCATATGTTCAGAGGTATAGATTTTAAGGGTGACTATATCATGGGCACCCCCTCACACACACTCATCAGTAGGTTATTCCAGAGCTCGTTGTGTTGCCAGGAAGCAGCGCCTGGCTGGGGATGGCTCAGTGGGTATGACCTAGAAGGCTCTGTTCTTGCCTCCTTCATCTCCCTCACTCTGCCTCCTAACTGCTTCTGAGCAAGTGCTTCCCTAGGCCACCCTCTTCTGCCACATTATTTCTATCTTGCAGCCAATAACTGTGGGCTGAATCCTCTGAAAGGTAAGCACTCACAAACCTCTCTTCCTCAAAGTTGCAGGAGTGATGCAAGAACAGGAAGTAGAAAACTGAGTAACACAGAAAACTGGTATCAGAGAAGTGAGGTGTTTACTGCGACTATACCTGAACACATGTTTTCAAATTCTATGGCACTGGTGTATGGGAGAAGTTTGGAAAGATTTGGAGGTGGGGGCTACAGAAAGACCTAGGGTGTCTGTCGTGAGCTGAGCTTGATGGATAATACTGGCTGGTGGCCAAAGTGCAAATAGGAATGCGTACAGTAAAGGCCAGGCTCATAAAATTTCAGCTGGAATTGAGGACTACATTAGAAATTGGAAGGAAGGTGACAGATGTGTTCACAGATAAGATTCTTGAAAGACTGATTGGATCATAGGGTCATGATACATATCAATGAATTAATCTGTTGATGAGGTGATAACTGAATTTGCTGTTAGGAGGTGCAGTTGGAGGCTGGCTCATGAGGTTATGACATAGGCAGGTGTATCCTTGTCTTGAGCTCCTCCTTCCTTTTCAACTTCCTGGCTGTGATGACATCACAACTTCCCTAAACCGTGTCCCTCACCCATGCTATTTCTACCGAGGCACCAAGTAACCGTGGACCGAATCCTCTGAAAATGCTGAGTTAATGTACAACTTTCCTCCTCCTCCTCCTTCTCCTCCTCCTGCTCCTCTTCCTCCTCCTCCTCATTCTCATCCTCCTCATTCTCATCCTCCTCCTCCCACTCCTCTTCCTCCTCATTCTCCTCCTCCTCCCACTCCTCCTCCTCCTCCTCATTCTCCTCCTCCTCCCGCTCCTCCTCCTCCTCCTCTTTTCTCATCTTCCTTCCTAAAATTGTATATGTCAGGGGTTTTGCTAAGTATAATGAGAAAGTAACTAAACACAGTCCCTCAAAGGCCAGGAGATCACTCAGTGATAGAAGGACCTGCCTGGCAAGCGCAAGACCCTGAATTCACTCCCTGGTACCAGAAGAAACAAAGATAAAAACATAGTCCCTGTTAGTCTGACGAGTACCAATCATTAATCTAATGTCAGCACATTTAAAACATGAGCAGAGCAAACGCGACTAGTAAGAGCAGCTTTAGGGGCTGTGCCCAGCACCCGTTACTTTCATAACAGGTTGTAGCTTCAAAATTAAAATACCTTACAAGTTATGGGGCATTTTTGCTTAGTCATTTTTCTTTTTAAAAGTTTTACCATGTGGCTTTAACTAACTTTTTTTTTTTCTTTTTTGAGACAATCTTGCTATGTATTTCAGACTGGCCTTGAACTCACTACATAGTGCAGACTGGCCTTGAACTCGTGGCCATTCCCCTGCCTCAGCCTTCCACATGCTACACGCATTATCCATAAAGTAAATATTGTTATTCCCTACATCATAAAGTTATTTATTTTATAGCTGAGGAAAGTGAACCTGAAAAACGTGTGTGTAGTAGCTAATAAGTATCAGTTTCTTTTATAATGCTGTCAGAAACTAATCCAGTTTGTAAACTAGTAGATTTTAAATAGTAGGTGAGGCTTTCTGTGAGTTCACAGGGATCTCAATTTTTGAATTTTGTTTTCTTTCCCCCAAATTACAGCATGTTGAAAAAGGTGGTTGTAGTCATCTCCATTTGGCACGACTATTACTTGTTAAATTCTGCACTTGAGCAAGACATGGTTGCACATGCCTGTAAGCCCAGCCCCTGGAAGGCCGAGGCAGGAGAATCACTGTGAGTTCTATGCCAATTTGGTCTACATAGTGAGCTCAAGCTGGTCTGAACTATATGGTGAGATCCCATCTCAAGAAAGAAAGAGAAAAATGAAAAAATAAATTTGCACTGGAGAATTGATATTTGTGAGTTTTAAAGACTGTGAGCATTTACCCACTGGAGCCTTTTAAGCCCATATTTCATCTAGTCTGTTTCCAAGGTTTCATTGATTCTCGAACTTTTGTGCTAAGTAATTACTGCTCAGCCCTAGAGGACCATGAAAATGGCCTGGATCCCACCAGCGCCACAGGTGGGCAGATAGTATTTCAGATAAAAGCTTAGCAAAACCTAGAGCCAAAAGTGGTCTTGAAAGAACAAAAACAAGTATAGGATACTTTTATTTGTGCTAAGTAAAAACAACTTGCTTCACTCCAAATGCCTTGAAAATAAGAAGCATTGCTAACATTCTGCTGAGGCCTGTAGTGTCCAAAATATGTGTTTAATGGAAACTCATTTCTCATGTCAGTCTAAGGAACCATGAACATTTGTTTATAAAAAGATTGAACACAGTGAACCCCCATTTTGCACTTAGCAAGCAGCATGGCCCTGGGGTACTATGCTGCACAAAGAATGTTTAAAAAGCATGCTTTTCAACTAGAGGAAGAATTGTCAATGTTCACTGACTTGACCAGTATCCAAAACAGAATGTTTTTAAAAGACTACATGTCTGGGTGTCTTCATGTAAGTTTGAAAGCCAGTTATCTTGCAATTAGAGAGAGAAATATCTGTTTTATTTTGAGTCAATGTTGATTTTCTGAAAAATCAATTACTTTTTCTTTTTTCTCCTTTTTTGTTCATTTCCATTCATGTACTTTCATGAATGGAAAGTACATGTAAATTTCTTATCTCAAGGCTTGCATGATAAAGGAATTTCAAAGGTCAGGCAGACTGGGTGGAGATGGATAAGGGTTGTGTACATTTCCTTATTGCA
>PVJA010008058.1:0-51062 GCA_004027025.1 Myocastor coypus
AGAAGAAGAAGAAGAAGAAGAAGAAGAAGAAGAAGAAGAAGAAGAAGAAGAAGAAGAAGAAGAAGAAGAAGAAGAAGAAGAAGAAGAGGAAGAGGAAGAGGAAGAGGAAGAAGCTAATGAAGAATACCTCAAGTGCCTGCTGGAGTGAGGAGAAGAAAGAGTCCTTTTCCTGTGGGTGGGAGTGCAGACTGGTACAACCACTGTGGAAATGAGTGTGGAAATTCCTCAGTAAGCTAGGACTGGCGATACCAAGCAAGTCACCTATTCCGCTCCTAGGCATTTTTCTAGAACAACTGAAAACATTCTCCGACGGTGATATATGTGCACCCGTGTTTATAGTAGCACCATTTGTCACAGTCTACCTTGGAAACAAGCCAAATGCCCACCCACTGAGGAAGAGATAAAAGAGATGTGATCCTTTCACACAATGGAGTATTACTCAGCTATATGAAGGATAATCTCGAGGCTTTTATAGGTAATTGGACGCAACTAGAGACCATATGGGTAAGTGAAATCCATCAGACTCTTCTCTCTGCAAACATCATCTTGTCTCAGTAGTGCCGGAATCCGAGAGTAAATGAAATCTGAAAGCTACGGTAGGTACGGTGAAAGGGCAAGAATCTGTTCAAAGGGAAGGAACTGGCATGAGGGAAAGGAGAAAAGAGAGGAGGAAGTGACAAAGGAGTACATGTGCACACCCACAGGAAGCGAAAAATACGTATGTAGCCACACAGGGTATCTTGGATAATTGTGCTGCTGTTTCTGTTGGCCTCCTGTGAGGAGCAATTAATGCTTAATTTTTTTCTCTCCTTTCTAATTTGTAAAATTATGGCCAATTTTGCACGCTCGTGTCTGTTATTCTGAAGAACTAACTTGAAGACAGCAGCGCACACTAACACTTGTTGAATTCCTATTGCTTTGTGAAATTTTATATCATTTCTCAATTTTCTTGTTTTTTTTTTTTTTCTCTTTGAAAAACAAAAAAGTCAAACAAAGAAACATGAATGAGTGGATCTTATACAGCATTAAGAGAGCACTACAGTTCTCATATTTGGGGTGAAGGCATTGCATTCTTAATTATTAAAGGTTTGCAGTGAACTTATGAGTACTGGTAGGGTGTGTGAGGATTGCATAGAAGTACACCGGTGGATTAAGTTGTATGAGCAATAAGAAAGAACAAATATAAATGCAACTGGCCGGAGAATGATTTCTATCTCACTTATGAATCAACAGCTCAAAGATATATGTATACAAGGGCTGGTGACATAGCTCGGCAGACTAAGCACCTGCCTAGGCAAGGGCAGGGAGCAAGGCTCCACGCTCAGTACCGCATGTCGAGATGGCTCTGCCCCCTGGACACACCGAGCTGGCCACTATGACTGAGCACAGTGGCTCACATCTGTAATCCCAGCTGGGGAGGCTGAAAGCAGGAGGATCACTATGAGTCTGCACTGCAGAGTGAGACCCTGTACCAAATACATTTTAAAAAATGTGTTTGTAAATGTTGGTCAATGTGAGTCTGTCTGAGTGTGTATGTGTATTTTACTGTATACGTAAGTTAAAAATATGTATTTTCTTTGCCTATCTCTGTTTCCATTCATTTGAATGTTTTACCAGAGATAAATGTAATAGTAAAATTATCCTAAAATGCCAACATATATAACACAGTGAGGGGAGAGTAAATTCATTCAACCTTTCAAATATATTATTAGATAATAATAGAGGCTCCAGATCATTAGTATCTTTAATTTAGTAGTCCTGCTCTATGAATTTAGGATGAAGACTTCATTAGAAGTCATGTCAAATATTTATGTAAAATATTTTCATTATAACTCTATTAATAGACTAGAGACAAAAGTAATTGCAAACTTCTCATTAGGGAAATGTTGGAATAAATTATGCCATGATAAATAATGCCCTTTAATGCCATAGTAGAGGTACATAAATAGAACGACACACTACATTCTCGAAGAAGAACGTCCAATAACCAAAATGTGTCTCTTATTTTGCATGACCCTATACGATTAATAAACTGCTTCCCCACATTTAGCAGAAAATCTTGAGCACTGGCAAAGTATTCTAAATTGCTAGAGAATAAATGTATGTATGAGCCATGCCATCAGCATGGGTACGGTCACCTTTTATTTCAGTAGCAAGTGACCGCGATGGCTGAGATGAAACCCAGATGTTTAATCCTCACTCAGCTGCACCTCTGCCAGCACACATGCCATTTGTGTGGCCTGAGTACCTGAGCAGGCCTCACCCCACTGGACGCTGGTGGCTGCCAATGCAGAGGGGACAGTGGACATGGCCAGGTCCTGGGGGAGCCTCCTCTTCATCCCTCCCACTCAGACTCCGCTCAGGACAACAAGGACCATAGCAGCGCGCAGACAGTGCATTAGGAAATCCCACTGAATTAGGCTGTAGAAGGGAAATAAGGAGAAGAAGTTTCCAACATGAGGAAGCCTGTGTGGATTTGCGTGATGTAAGGCAGGAAGAGGGCAACACGGATCTGTGCGTGCAGAACGTTTCTTAACAACACATTCTCTTCGATAGAAATTTTATGTTAACTTATCCAAATAAGGCACTAGGCACATGTTGGAAAATGCTTTCTCAGGGGAAGCGATAACCAGACATTTGGAATATTAACAGCTGCATTTATGCTCCAGATATGCTTAAAGATAAACATAAAAAGAAATTAAATTACTAGCAAAAACGGTCATATAATTTCAATGTCACACATGATAAAATCTCTCACAGCATAATACTGTGCTCTACAGTAACAGCGTTGCACGTGAGACCTTCAGAGCTTGCTTACCTTTCAGCACTGAAACAGCGGCATCTTTACCATGCCGAGCATCCGAAATCTACTCTACAAGTTCAGCTTTTTAAAATGTCACATGTAAGTGAGCTCCTGCCCTGTTTGTCCTTTGACATCTGTCTAATTTTACTCAATGTATGCGAGAGCTTTCAACACACACACACACACACACACATACACACACACACACAGAGTCAATTTAGTTGGTTAAATATTTAGGCTTAAAAAATAACACCGTAAACTGCTGATGCATTTTCTGTAACTATTTAGCCCAAGGTGAGATTGCTTCAATTTTTTTTTTTTAATGTATGTTAGTACATGGTCTACGGGGTCTCGGTACACAGATTGGACTCATACTGATTCTCCTGTTTTCAGCCTCCCAAGCACTGGGCTTACAGGTGCCTACCACCATGCCCAGTCTCAGTCCCTCTCAGCACGCCCCAGGGGCAGGGCTGGCGCAACACATTAGGGATCAATCCCTAATCCTTGCACCTCTCTAAGCAGGTGCTTTTATCTGCTGAGCTCTCAGGCCGGCCCTCAAAGTGGTATTGTTGAGCAAAAGATATCTCAGTGACACGGCTAAGTCCCCCAAAGGCCTCCTATGTTCCGCGGAGGGGCAGCCCAAGGTGGTCCCTCACTGAGTACACGACTTGGAGGTGCCTTCTCCTCCCTTTTCTGTTGTATTGCCCTCCCTTCTCTGCTTTCTCACTGGCCTAGTTGAGTAGCTTTCCTCCGGTGTACCTTTCCTTTTCTTTAATATATATATTAGGGACGGGTCTAAGGGGTGTTCAGGGTCTCACTACTAGATCAGTCTGGTAGTGATCCACCTGTTTAGAGCCTCCCAAGAGCTGGGATTACAGGCGTGGACCACCATGCCCAGGCTCAATTGCCCTCGCAGTACACCCTGGGGGTGGGGCCAGCATGGCAGGCCTGGGGATCGAATCCCTGGCCACTGCGCCTGTTTGCAGGTGCTTTAATCCACTGAGCTAATGGTTGTGCTAGTTTACATTCCCACCCCAGAGCTGGGATTACAGGTATGTGCTGGGATTACTGACACCATGCCCAGTGTCAGTGGCTGACTCAGTGCCTCGGGGGTTGTGTGTGTTAAGAATTGAGCTCTGTGGTGGGACACTGAGCCACCTGACCTGCACGCTTGATGAATCAGACATTTGGTTTGGCATTTGGACTCTGGTCAGCTGGCTCCACAGAAGAAGCGTCACGGCAGAAGGGAGCTTAACAGCCAAGCCACCCACTCGGTGGGCCCTGAGAAGCAGCGCAGCAGAACAGAAGAAGGTATAAGGCAGCAGACGGTGACCCTATGGCTGCATCCGCATGGCCCCCATGAAAGCACGCACAGTGTGCTCCACCAAGCCCTCAGGGCAATCATGGCGCCAGTCCTCCTCAGCTTCCTCCCTTCCCTCCCTGTCAGCTGCGTGTCCACACACACCTTCTTAAGTCATGCTTCCAGTAAAGCCAGTAGCAACCCAACAAACACAGTTGCACAGTTGTTCTGTGCGTAACTCGAAACGCAGAACATCTTTCTCCAGTGTCAGCAGTTCCTGCCCTTTTCAAAATTCCATGTTCAAGTCTCTTCTCAGACTCTAGGCAAGTTCTTAGCTAAGAACAACTGCAAACCATAAAAAAAGTTGCATTGCCCTAAGACCTAGGTTTTTTTTTTGAGACTGAGGTTCAGACTCACAACCTTGCACTTGGCAGTCAGGCCATTGTGACACAGAGCTATCTCCCCAGCCCCCTAAGATCTAGTTTTGGTAGTAAAAATTTCCTTACTGAAGGAGAGAGATGTGAAAATAAAAAAGGAATTGGGCTGAAACAAGAACAGAATGCAGGAGAAGGTACATGGAGCCCTGCAGGCCGCACCGGGCATCTGGAGCACAGAGAGGCCTTGGATGACCCGAAATCTGGTGGTCTTGCTGTTTTCAGTCCAGCTACCTCCTCTCTTGAGTTGGCTCCACTCATAGCGTTGCAGCTTCGTGGGCAGATTTTCAGTATTCCTGACTTTTCTGACACCCTTGGGTCTATACTGCACCTTTCACTTTACTCCTACAGCTTTGTGCACTGCGCTCTTAGCTTCTCTTTGCTGGGTCTTCCAGGCCTTCAGGTATGGCTTGGATTGCAAATGCACTTCAACAATCTCATGTGCTTTGGAAGGTGAGGATCATGGCGGTGCTACAATCATCATTGGATGAAGTCACAGAAGATATAGTTCAATGTACCCCTGGAAGGTGGGGCCTGGGCAGAAGTGCTGGGTCCGTGTAGACTTGACCTGGGAGAGGATACCTACGTTGCTCGCGCACGCTTGCCATCTCTGATTCTTCGATGCCATAGGTGAGTAACGTTTCCTTCACCGTACCCCTCTGCCATCCAGTCTCTTTCTTGAAGCAAAGTATTCATGGACTAAAGATGTGGCACAACAAATCTGTCCTCTTTTAAGTTGTAGCAATGGGAAAGTTACTAAGACACTTTCCTTTGAAATCTTAGTGGAAGCTTATATGGTGCAATAACTCTTGCACTCTCCGTGCTGGCGAATTCATCCTCAGGCAAATGAAAGCAAAGGCTGTTGCCTCTATGAGCGATAGCCAGGACCCCTTGGGCCAAGGCTGCAGCAGTTCTGAGTACCTGGATGGTGAAACATAGGGAAAAGAATTGGGTGGACTTTATCACATAGGAAATTCTTCTGGAAAGGGGACATAAGGGCTGGCTTCCAAATGAAAGGTTTACACTGCTGCACATAGGAGCCTGAAAGGCCAGGGTTTCCCTGATTTCTGATACACCTTTAAGGTCTCATGCATCTTCTCCACAAGCAAGTCCCCAGTTTCTTTTTGATGACACCAGTCTCTTCCACAGCCCTGATTTCTTTGCCCCCACTAGTTACATGGTTCCTCTGGGGGCAAAACTTAGTGTTCAAATTTGCTTACTATGTGTCTTGTCTATGATCCTCTCTGAAAATCAAGCTTAAAGTGCCCGCCAGTACCCACGCCACAAGTGAATGTTGGAATACTTCTAACTTTAATCCGCCAGATCAATTTGTTCCCAACTCTTAACTTTAGTCTCCTGAAAAGTTTCATGACGTGGACAAAATGTAGATTTTTTTCACAATGTAGCACATATAGACTCTTATGTAATTGCCAAGGTAGCCATTGGTCCTAGATAAAACCTCTTTAGTCTGGATTTTAATATCTGGGTTTTTATCAACATCCTGTTTCTCTGAGTTCCACCAGAATCAGGCTGTTGTTTATTAAACCTCTTTATCTCAAGTATTCGAAAATATCATTTCTCCTGTGTGTTTGTTTCAAAAGCTCCAAACCACATGGTAGGTACAGGGACAGCCACACCCCATGTTTTCTTGTGCCAATTTTCTCTTTTAGACCATCTTCCTAGAATGCAATATCTGTCACATATAATTTAAAGCAAATGAGGATTAATTTAGCTCAGGTTTTAAGAGGATTCAGCCCATGGTCAGCTAGATCCAAGCAAGAGACTCCTGGCAGAAGGGGTTCGTGTAGCTCAGTTCATGGAAGTCAGCGAGCAGAGTAAGGGTCAATGGCAGAGATGAAGACCTGGAGGACTCACCATTGACTC
Organism: Myocastor coypus; assembly: GCA_004027025.1. Taxonomy (NCBI): domain Eukaryota; kingdom Metazoa; phylum Chordata; class Mammalia; order Rodentia; family Myocastoridae; genus Myocastor; species Myocastor coypus. Next base: position 6,422 of record PVJA010008058.1, read on the forward strand.
TAAATCCTTCCCTCTGTGTATTGATCGCTTATCAATTGATAAGCCTATCATAAGCTTATCAATAAACTGAGGGACTCAAAAGTGTGCCTCTCCGACCCATCAGGCAGAGCTTGAAACCAAGCTCAACTACACTGTAAAGGTCACTTCTGTTTTAATTTTTGGAGGACACTCTGCTGAGTTTCCTGTAATGTCTACATGTATCGCCATTTCCACCAACAGTTTCTCTTTCTGCCCCATCCTCGCAACCCCTTTTAACCTCTGTGCTAACAGCCAACAGAAAGCCCGTGACTTCTCATGGTAGGCTTGGCCTGCACTTTCAGCTGATTGGTGAGACTGAGCACCTCTTCATATGCCTGCTATTATTTTGTCTGTCTTCCTTTAAAAAGTGTCTGCTAGACCTTTGCTCATGTCAAAATTAGGTTGTCAGTTGCTTTGCTATTGGGACATGTACATTCCTTATGTAGTGTAGATATTGAGCATTAATCACACATATGTTTTGGAAATATATTTTCTGCTTCTGTAGGTGTTTCTTCTACTTGTTGAGTGCTACATTTACTGTGTAGAAGCTTTTGATTCTACTGAAATTTTATTTGTCCATTTTTACTTTTTCTCCCTGTGTTTTTGACCCTGTATTTAAACTATCTTTGCCCTATACAGTGTCAACATTTTCACCTGCTTTATTCCAATAATGTTAGAGCTTTAGATCCTGAAATAGTGCATTTAATTCATTTTGAGTATATTTCTACACAAGATGTGGACCAGCACTTCAGTTTTGTTTCCATCTGAATATGGATACACAGTTTTCCCAATAGCATTTATTTATTTTTCTCTTTCTGTGTTCTTGGCGTCCTTGCTAAAGACCACTTGACCATAAATATGCAGATTTACTTCTGCACTCTTTGTTTTGTTTAAATGTTCTATATTTTATTCAGTTTTTTTTTTTTTTTTTGTCTTTTTGAGACAGAGTCTCACTATGCAGTTCAGACTGGCCTTATGCTCACTTTCGTAGCCCAGGGTGGTCTTGAACTCACACCGATCCTCCTGCCTCAGCCTCCCAAGTGCTGAGATTACAGGCGTGTGCCACCACGCATGGCTCTATTCAGTTGTTTTTTCATGCCTTTGTCATAATACTTTGACTCTTTAGCTTTACAGGTTAAAATCAAGAAGTGCTGTGTTTCCAGCTTTGTTCTTGCTCAGTGTTGTCCTGATGCTTTTGTTTCTTTGTGGTTTTATTGAGAGAATCAGAAAGGGAATTCACAAGAGGTACAGAGATTATGAAAAGAAGAGCCAAATGGATATTCTGAAAGTGGAAACTTCAGCAGCACAAACGAAAATAATATTGGGTTGCTTATCAATAAATTGGAACTGGAAGATTAAAGTGTCAGTAAATGGAAGACAGGTAATAGAAATTATGTGGTCTTCAGAATAAAACAAGCTAGAAATGAAATGACAGATATTTGGGGCTGTGAACAATCTCATGATCTAGCAGATGCGTAATTAGCCCTTCAAAGGGACAATATGAAATTTGTAGAGTGCGAAATATTTTTTGAAAAATGGTAGGCGCGTTAGTCCAACACTGTCATAAAATACCCAAGGCTAGGTGTCACATATGAGGAAATAAAGTTCATTGAGTGTACAACTTTAGACATCACAAGCTTAAGAACAGGTGGTCCCGTCTGTCCGAGGTCTGGTGAGGGCCCCTCACTGGCTCTGTCTTGTTACTGCAGGTAGGTGTGCAAGTTTAGAGCAATTGCCCTTGCAAGAGGCTGCATGGCTTCTGGGAAGCATCTTTCGGAAGCTGTCATTGGTAATCTGGGCTTAACATGTTTAGCGTCTCATTCACAATAGTGCATGCCATGGCTCGATGACTGGGCAAGTGTGGAAACAGAAAGCAGGTAAGTTGCAGTGGAAAGGAAGGAAAACTAACGAGAAGGCAAAAGTTACGTCCCCTCCATTCATAGAGTAAGCCGGGAGCCACTGTCACTGGACTTCACAGAGACTCACAGGCAGGCAGACGGTGGGAAGGCTTCAAACCGCAGAAAAGAGAAGGCTTCTGGGGTTCTCTGGTTGGGGGCTGCTTCAGTGCGAAGGTGCAGAGTGGGTGGCTGGATAGGCCGCACTAGGCCTTGGCTGCAGGTGCACAGCTGGGGTTCGCTTGTTGACCTTAACTGGAAAAGGGAAGGCATATTAGGGGTTTGTCAACTGTTATGCCAATCCTGGCCATTTAGGGACACTCACTGCAGGGCCATCCTTTGGCTTCCTAGGTTCTTGGTCCCAGGCAGTGATTTCATTTTGTACAGGTCTGATACATGAAGAGCAGGATGGATTCTTGGGCTAGTTTCTGCAGATACTGTGCTACTGTCCTGGCCTGTCCCTCCAGACTGGGCGTCAGCTTTTTATTTTTACCTACGACCTGGGTAACACCTACTTGTACATTCAGAGTGTGACACAGCTGATTTCTAAACTACCTGAGCCCATCATCTTTTAAACTATGCTCAGAGCTGCATCATAGCTTCGTTGCTGCTGCTGTTGTTGTTGTTTGTGTGTGTGTGTGTGTGTGTGTGTGTGTTATTCTCTTCTCCTTGGCTTTTGCATGTCTCTCAGATGTGGAGACAATCGACCCAACATCATCGAAATCTGAGATTCTCTCAAGTTTTCTCTGCGCATGCGTGTTTCAGGAGATTTGGAGGCTACAACGTAGACTGCAATTACTTTTAAATTACACGAGGTGGTGTCTTTGGTGGCACAAGCAGGTGAGGCTGTGAAACGACAAATGCAAAGATTTCTGTGTTCTTGGACATATGTGGTCCATGAGAGAAGAAATGCAAGATGTAGTCAGTTTAGAAACAGATCTCGCTCTGCATGGCATTAACATAATGGCCCTGGGCAGCTGTGAGGAGGCAGAGTGTGGAGGAGGAGGCACTGTGAGGAGGCACGACGTCAAGCAGAGCTGGCAAAGTCAAATAGCAGCAGCAGCAGCAGCAGCAGCAGCAGCAGCCAGACCTGCAGTCAGAGTAAACACACAGAAGTAATCACCATTTATTTGAAATTGCATTTCTGTGGCTCTGATGAAAACTGACTGGCAAGGCCTTCCTTCTCAAGGAGGCAGTGAAGTTTACGGGGTGCACAACCTGGTGAAGGATTGCACATGGTAGAAATTATTTGTTCTCTTCTGCAATTGAATATGAACTCCTCAGAGGCAGAGACCGGCTTCGTTTGTTTGCGTTTTATTATTCTCTGGCCCTTTGTGCAGATTTCCTAATTTTTCCTCTGTGGAGCAATAAATAAGGCATTTCTGATTCATGGAAGGTGTTAGTAAATGTTTGTTAAATAAATAAATGAAGCAAGGAAAGGCAGAGTGAGGGGTTAGCTTGATTGCTTTTCTCCTGTTTGTTTTAACAGCTAAATAAAACATTTTACATTTGATCACTTTTTTATCCGCAATATAGTTACAATGCATTGTGTACTCCAGGCTCCGCATAGCTGTCTCTTGTTAAAGTTGGAGAATGGCGCTGGTAGAATGCAATTCTTAAGTGAAACACGATGGTACTTGGGTATTTTGCGACATAGGTCATTTATCAGTGAGGATCTAACCAAGAAAAAGGATGTCATTTTGTGTGTGCTAAAGCAAATTTGAACAGAGAAAATTTGAGCATCTTTGATTATAGACAGATGGCAAAGTTTAGAATCCAGACTGGAGTTGGTGAGGCTACCCAGAGAAAATCAAGGTAGGGAGCTGCTACTTCCCTAGGTTCCCCGGGTCTGAGGACCAAAGGCACGGAGCAGCGTGAGAGTCCACAGCTACTGTAAAGGGAATGCATGGAATTCTGCCTGGGTACAGAAGCCAGCCAGCCGCCACTAAGCTCCAGCAAAGGCAGAGGAATCTTAACCACCCCTTCTCACTGGAACCTTTCAGTGGCCGAACGATGGTGCCATGGGAGGATAGGGAGGGTGGCTCCCAGAAATCAACCTCGTGGACAGGGAAGAAAGACTGAACGATGGGGTTCCAACTAAGGGCCCCAGTAGCTGCTCAGGATGAAGGAGGTGAAGAAATCCATCTCGAGGGAAGGTGTCCCAATGTCCTCTACTGAAAAGGATGCTTTCAACCATTTTTTTTCCCAGTAATTGCAGAAATTTAAAGACATCTTCTAAATCTTTCCAACATTTTAGCAGGTGTAGATTTTTATTCTTGCTGCCATCGGTATACTACCTCTATAAATTTGACTTTTGGGTACCTGAGCTTTTGGAGCATGTGACACCATCTCTCTGGTATTCTAGACTCAAGGAGTGGGTTTTGCTTTACGCTCCTCAGGTAAGGCTAAGTGAGGGAGCAGACGCCCTCCTGGGGCAGGAGGATAAATCATCCTGCTCCCGCATGGGGTCATGGCACCCTATTGCACGGGATGTTGCGTACAATGATCTGGGTCGCTTTTCAGTGAGCCAGACTCTGCTTGTCCTGCCCTAAGACCCGTGTACCCATTTGCCCTTCAGGACCTTATCTTACCCTTACTTTTATGATGACTGCTCATTTTCCTTCTCCTCAGTAGTGTACAGGGGGAGAGAAGGGAGATGTTAGGGACAGAATCTGTGCAGCGTAGGATAAGGTCGGAGGAGCTCAGAGGCGTGAGGTGAGGAGCTGACCATCCTCATTAGGATGGCAGGTGCCTCACTGTCCAGGAGAACGATGTTGACAAATTCCTTGGCATGGAGGTTTTTAAAACATCTGCTGGTTTCCTGCCTGACTTTCTACAACATTTGGAGGTTACTGATAGTGAAGATTAAAAAAAGTGTCACTCATATAAAATCACACACGTGAGTTTCACTCATTCACTATAGGTTATCCAAATTCTTAATTTTTTCAATCATTTACCAACCTCACCTCAACTATCTCAAAACACAACAAAGAGTTGACTATATGGAAACTTCTCTGTGGGAAACAGTATGGATGTATTTTGCAGATAATTATTAATAAGCAATCTTACTTTAATAAAGGTAAATGAGACAGTGTTTAAGGGTAGATAATAAGGTAATATTTCTTAACAAGTTTAAGGTTCAATTTCCTGCACTGTTTTAATAGCGGGAAAAGTAGAGGAGGGTCAGGCAGTAGCAATGGCTGATGCTGGGCCTCGCACATCCCTCAGTGTGAGGCTTCAGGGAGGCCGGAGCTAAGGACCAAAGGGTCCCAACAGGCTCCAACAGCCTGTTTGCAAGACGAAACTGACATGAAAAAGCCCCACTGGCAGACATGGGCCACTGTGGACTCCCCAAATGCCACTGCAAGAAAGTAACAAAGACAGCGAATTGAATTCAAGGAAGTAACAAAGGTATCTCTTGGTTGGTAGAGGACAGGTTAAAAAGTAGAGCCAGTAGCTCTTTGTAGAAAGCTGATAGCTCTTTACAGAAGTCTGGAAGTAATGAAAAGCGTAGAGGACAGTCAACTGTGCGAGGGGGAGAAGGGATGGGAAGATTTACGAGAGATTGGAGCTGCTTTCTGCTCGCCAGAAGAGGCGGCCAAAGGGGGAGCGAAGGGAGACATCAGAGGCAGAAACTGTGCAGTGTGGGATAAGGTCAGACGGTGTCAGCAGATGAGGCGAGGAGCTGACTGTCTTCATTAGGATGGAAGACGCCTCACCGTCCAGGAGAATTGTGTTGATAAATTGCTTGGGAAGGAAGGTCTTTAAAACATCTGTTGGTTTCCTGCCTGACTTTCTACAACATTTGGAGGTTACTAACGACGAAGATAAGAAAAGGGTCAGTCACGTAAAATCACGGATGTGAGCTGCACTCCTTCATTTCAGGGAGAAGCAGAGAAATGTTTCTTCTAGACACACTGTGCTGGTGTCCTTGTGCTGGCGGTGAGAGGACACACACACACACACACACACACACACACACACACATCCATTGCATCTCTCTGTGTCCAGTCTGTGAGACTGGCCGCTGAAAACTAACTCAGGACACAGTGTAACATGAAACTAGGTCCTGAATGCAAGCGCTTACTCCAGTTGTGGGAGGTCAAGAAAGGTTTTCTAGTCATTGTCCCCTAGGAATGACCGTGCCACTTGGCTTAAGGCTTAGTGGTTGGGCACCATGTCAGAGGAGGACGCTTAGACAGAGCGATGCTAGCGTATAATCCCAGTCCTGGGTGACTGGAAGTCTGAGGCAGTAGCACCAAAAGTACAAGTCCAGCCTGGGCAATAGAGTGAGAGCTTATCTCAAAACACAAAGTGAAAAAGGGTTGGGGGTTTAGCTCTGTGAGTAGTCCACGGGTTAAACTCTCAGGAAAACACCCCTAAGAATAGGGGTACATACACACAGGGACAGTGCTTTGCGGATATAGGCTCAGTTGGAAGGCAAGGCCAGCAGCATCCCAGGATCCCAGGAAAGGTCTCAGTCTGATGTGGGTGCAGAGGAAGCGAGGTTGACTTTGTGGCCTGGGGTGGATGGAAATTTTGAAATACTGCCAGTGTTAGAAGAATCTATCGTGTCTTCTAGGGTGGGGATTTCAGGAAGCAATCGGCAACTGGAGAGTCTGGAGGAGGGCAAGTAGAGTAGTCATGCCATAGCTGTGTCTCAGTACATGAAATAGGAAACAGATGCAGAATGTTAGGAAGGAAGGCTGGAAAAAGCGGTTGGTGGAGAATTGCATCTATGCGCTGGAGTGAAGTTATTTCATTATCACCTCCTAGGATAGTTTGATTTCTGTCTGAATAAGTACAAATAGAGAGAGTAGAGGGGCTGTATGAGGGACCTAGAGGTTTGCATATTAATAACCCTAAATTAGACACAATTTACTAAAGACTCATTTTGTTCTGAGGAATAATGTCTATATTTGCTTCTGTTGACTAAACAACTGGTAAACATTCTGTGTATTTGATCTCCTGCTCTTTAACTTGTGCATTTACTTGTGTTCCTAAGCTATCTACACAAGAACAGGGCTTGTGAGAAATCGGTAGCTTGTCTTTCAAGTGGATTTAAGTCCTGGACCAGGAGGGAAAGCCAGGGGAATGGAATCCCAAAGCTAGTGTCTGTGGGGCAAAGGTTGAAGCCATCTTGGCTCTCTCCTCCCCTGGTGAGAGCTTATAGAAGTCTCGTTGTCATTGCTAAATGGTAGGACAGAACAGTCCTGAGGTAAAGGACAAGAGGATTACTTCATCTCATGGGTTTTAGATGATCCATATCATGGTTGCTTGGTTACAAGCAGGAATCATCACGGACGTGGTGGAGCAAAACCCCTTACCTCCAGGTGTGTAGGAAGGGCAGAGAGAAAGGAGGAGGAGGGAAGGACAAGACGGCCCCTTGCCTGGTCACAGCCTCACTGTTCGTTCTCCAGTCAGACCCTACCTCCTAGCATCGTAGTCCTGAGTTCATCAGTGTATGCATACATCAGTAAATAAGGCTCCCCACGATACAATTATCTTCCATCAATGAGACTGTAGGGGTCATGATAGGTCTCGAAGAACAGCTCCTCCACTGGTGTGATTTCTAGTTTCACTCAATCCTCTCCTGACTGAAATCAGAGCAGAACTGCGAGGAAGAAGAAATTTAGCTTCCTTAGGGGCATCCTGGACTCTGTTGTTTTGGAGACACCTGTCTGCTTGACCATCTTTATTCTGTGGGTTCCAGCCCTACGCTGTGGGTAGGTGGGAGAGTTTCGCTGGGTCCCAGGTCAATAGAATATCTTTACTTTGCTTCTGGTCTTTATCAGAGATAACAGTAGGGCTCGATGATGCGCCTGTACCTTTACTCTTCCCGTCATGCAGGGCCTCAGGAGGGCCAATGAGTGGGAGAACTGGGAGCCACTGGGAGATCCAGCACTTAGACCACTTATCAGTCCAGCTCCTGCCATAGTGGGCAGAGACACCCTGTGCCATGACTGCATCGTGATTCGTGTGCCTTCCGTCCCCGAAGGGCGCTAGTGTGGGAGGTCGGCCTCGTCTTGCCTGGGGTGATGTCCTTCACCTGGGAACGAAGCTGCCTGATGTCACTTGGGTGGATGCAGAGGACCCTTGGGGGGCTCACTGAGACACTTGCCGCGGTCCACGATCAATCTTGGCGTCCAGGCCAAGCAACAGCCTGCCCTGGTGGGTGCTCCTCTCCACGTTGTCCGACCGTCTACCTTGCTATTAAAATATTAAAGGCAACATTTAGAACATTTTTATAATTGATATTGGAAACACTAGGAAACCGAGACATCAGTGTAAGATGTTTGCTTGGGGCAGGTTTCCACATATTTAATATTTCCTCTCTGTCATTTTCCTTACCGGTTTCTCTTTCACGTAACCTTTAGCACTGTAATTTTCTTTTTTTTTTTTTTTTTTTTTCTTTTTGAGACAGGGTCTCGCTATGCAGTTCAGGCTGGCCTTGAGTATACTTTCATAGCCCAGGCTGGTCTCGAACTCGCACCGATCCTCCTGCCTCAGCCTCCCGAGTGCTGGGATTATAGGCATGCGCCACCACATCCGGCTAGCACTGTAATTTTCTTCTTGTGCGGTTTCTTTGTTTTCACTAAACAGTGCATGAGAAGAAGTTGAAGTCTATTTGTTTTACTCTGAATTTATGCTACCTCAGAAACTTCATGAGATAAAAGGACTTTATGTTGGTGAGAAATAGCAAGACGCTATGAGCAAAAGAATTGATTTAAAAAGAAAGAAAGACAGAAAGAAAGACAGAAAGAAAGACAGAAAGAAAGAAGCAAGCAAGCAAAGAAGAGTATAACTAATAGAGGCAGTCCCGTGACGTGACCCAATTTCCATTGCTTTCTTTACTATGTGGGGCTGATCTGTTCACAGTGACAAACTGTTAGAGCAATGAAAATTACCCTAGCTCCAGTGGTTTCTGTACATTTGCTCAGTGGTCTCAGAAAGGCCAGAGTGTAGAAGTGCACCCGGAGACTTTCACACTTTCCTCATCATGGACGTGGGAAGATATGTGAGGTAGGAAATATTACCATCTGGCCTGGCTGTGAAGCAACCCAGCCTCTGCGAAATCGCACTGCAATAGCCATTTCATTTTTAAAAGAAACCAGCCTGCATTGGGCAGGCAAGGCCATGGGAGAATGCTAATAAAACGAGCAGGAGAAGACTTTGGGGAGGTGGGAGGCACACCTAGGAGACAGGTTGCAGTAGTAGTTTTGCAAATGTATCTATCTTCAGAATTGTCACTTTTTGTACATGAAATGATTACCGAGTTTTGGTGTGGCAATTACGTATTCATAAAATGGCTGTTGAAAAGGAGATCAGTTGTAGAGTGTTTGCCTATTGAATGCAAAGACCTACGTTTCATTCATAGCTTGGCAGAAAAAAAAAATTACAATTTGAGGATGAAATAATCTTACTCCAGTAAATATGTGTACTCCAAGAGCCTGCCAGGCAGGCTCAAGGTCCTGAGTTTGATTTCCTGTGACTTCCTAAAACAATATAAAAATTTGCACACTTAAAACGTAAAATGGGCCATTATGAAATAATTTAAATGAAAACCACTAGTATTTTAGCTACCTCTCCGTGTTTTGAGTATGCAGTATGTTGAGGTATAATGTGTTACGATTTGTAAGGGCCCTACATAGCCCACTGTATTTCAGAAAACATAGGGAACAAGAGCCAAATCAGATTCATATTTGTGGAGCAGGCCTTTTCCCTTCAAACAAAACTGCTTTTAAAAATTCTAGTGACTTAAATAACAAAAGATATTTCTTGATAGCAGTTAAAAAGAATAATTAAATATAAACTGTAAAGGTCCATGCAGAATTATATGATGAAATACCAGGGACTTAAATAACCAGTAAAGACAGCAATTTCAAAGATCATTATTCCATAAGTTTAATATGCATGTAGGCATGTACATGTATAATTTATAAAAATATATCATATAATGTATTTTATCTATCACCCAAATATTGTTATTAGAGACAATATGAGAGCTATAACCTTAAGAAAATATTTAAAAAATAAAATTCAACACCTGACTGTAGATAATTGAAATCCCTAATATTTATTGCAAAATGAGAGATACCTATCTTGGGGCAGATGTTCAACCTCCTGGATCATTTTGCAATGTTCCAGAGTTAAGAATGATGACAGCTCTCCAAAGTGACTATACCAAAGTCCCTGGGACCTGTGAAATTGTTCTGTCACATGGCAAGAAGCATCTAGTAGGTGTAATTAAATTAATGGAATTTATTGAGAGGTGATTTGTCCTGGATTATCCAGATGGGTCTTATTCAATCCCATGAATCATTAAAAGTGAGAACTTTTTTTTTATGGGGGCAGGCAGAGGAGGCAGATGGGAACACCTGAGAGACAGAAAGCAAGGGAGACATTCGTCTGACTTTGATGACTGAAGAGTCTTGAGTCAAGGAACTCAGGATCTTTTAGAATCCAAGAGAGGATGTCCTTGCTACACCCACCTGAAAATCACTTCTGCCAACCTCCTGATGGGGATGCTCTATTAGCCAACCTATCAGGATTCCTGCCCTACAGAGTTGCTCTACACTGGAGTACATTTAGTATTCTGAGTCTTCAAGGTTTTGGTGATTGATCAGGGAGTTAAGAGCAAACCAAAAGCGTACTACCAATATTTACTTTATACTTTATTTCGTCAAAGCACTCAGAATATCTAAGTAGTGTCTTTTGCCTTCCATAAGCAATCTCATATTATTTGCTAAAAGAAAATACAGCCATGAAAGGTTTTGGTGGGAATAATGGAGAGCCCTCAGCGGCAGTGAGTTTTCTGAGTAGGAGGAAGAACGTATCACAGGCTTCCCTGCTTGAAGTCCAGGCAATTGTTTCACACATGAAAGGACAGCATCAAGCTGCCTCCAATACGGTGCCAATGAAGATAAATCTAAACTGGTTCCAGCATATTTGGGGAAAGATAAATAAATATTTGCACTTTTAACTTTTCTAAAACATATCTCTATGTAGATGAGGGGCTAATTTATAGTTCATCGATTATCAGCTAGGCTGTTTTGTTTTCATGAACTGAATTGCCTTTCTTGGTATCTGAATCAAGACATCTCAACTTAGACTTTCTCCCTTTTCCTCTCCTCTTTATCTGCAATATAACAATAGTGTAATTTTCATGCATCCTCCCCAAAGCTTCATACAGTCGTGGGGTAGCTTCTGGAATTTGTTACTGGTTATTGTGGAAATAGGTGTTGCACGTTCCCTGGGGAAGGTGATTTGCATTTCAACGTAAGGGAGGAAGAGTAGTTAACTGCTTGAGCTGCTGCTAGCTCTCCCTGTGCTCTTGCTCTTTGCCTGCCACCATGAAAGGTTGTTTTCTGCCATGTGCCTCTCTGCCTTGGAGCCAGCTGAATATGGACGGAAACCTCCAATAACTGTTTGATAAATAAACCTTTCCTTCCTTAATATTGAGTGCTGGGTATTTGTTCCAGCAATGAGAGAAGAATAACTAAGACAGTACTTGGTACTGCAGGAGGGGGGCTGTTGCTGTGACTCAACCTGACCATGTGGACCATGAGTGTTTGGAAATGGCTTATAGGAAGAGATAAGAAGGATTTGGGGAGGTTGCCGACTTGTGAAGAGCTGGAACAGCTTTGGCTCTTTTGTAGGGGAGATCCTGGTCAGAGCTCAAAACAGAAGGCTGGTAAAAAGCTGGCCTGTAAAAACCAGGCTGGGGAGGTTTCTGCTGAGAAGGACTGCATTGGTTGTTGGACTCCAGATCATTTGTGTTTTGACTTGGCAGAGAAATTATCTGCATTTTGCGTGTGCCGAGAGACTTTGCCTAATACTGAGATTAAGCATAATGGAATAATTAATTTTTCAGAAGATATGTCAAAGCAGTCAAACATTGGAGCAGTGGCATGGTTGCTATTGGGGGGTTTTCGCCAGATTTCTGTTGCAAATCAAGAGCAAGAAGCCCAACAGGAGGATTTAAAATGTTGTGAGTTTGGCCAGAAAGGAAGTGCCAATAAAGCTGTGGACTGGCAGGATGTCCATTGCTGAGAAGGAACCAGAAAATAGAAAAAATGGCCCTAGGGCATCACAGGAGATGGCAGGTCTCCACCCTTTGCAGCCTCAGAATTGCAAAGGTCAGGGACTTTGCTTCGAGGTGAAAGGCTGTGAGTCCTTTGTTCCAGAATGGCATCCGGCAGCAGCACCAGGTTCCAAAATGGCAGCAGCATCGAGAATTTATTCCTCGGAATCAGGGTCGGAGTGCTCCGTGATCCAGGCACCTGACCTCTATAGCCAAGAGAGAAAGGTGCCTGCCTACTGCTCCAGCTGGTAGCATAGCTTGGCATCATCCACCTGGCAGTGGTTTCAGACTCAGTGAGAATGCAGGTGTCCTGAGGTTAAGAAGGCTTCCACTTTGATTTCAGAGGAAGGCCTGGGAGGCCAGACAGTGTGCTCCTGAGAGGACAATATGTAAATCTGTGAGTGAGAATCCTATTCCCAAAAGTTTGGAAAAGCCACGAGCATGAATTGTGCAAGGAGGCAGCAAAGCCAACCTGAGAGAGAAGCCGTGGGAGCCACAACCACCAAGAGAGCCACAGGGGCGGAACCCCATGAAGCTTACAGTTTGCCACAGGTTGCTTCAGATGTTCCACAAGGACCGACAGGATTTAATGTTTGCCTTGCTGGATTTTGGACTTGGGCTAGTCTCAATGCTTGGTATCCTACTGTGTGTAACTTTTGGAATGGTGATGTGTACTTCATGTATTTGGATGTTAGATGCATTTAATTTTATTTGTATAGAGTCTCACACAGACTTGGGACTTGGACTTTTCAGCATTGCTGAACTGTTAGGATTTTGACAACTCTTAGAGAAGGACTGAAATGTCTTTTGCATAAAAGGATATGCATGAGTCTTTGGGGGTCCAGGGGCAGAATATTATGGTTTGTGTCTAGGTGTCCCCCCAAAGCTTTCTGCAGTCATGGGGCAGTTTCTGGAATTTGTTATTGATTATTATGTGAATGGGTGCTGCCCCACTCCTGGGGCAGGTGATTTGCATTTCAATGTAACGGAGGAAGAGAAGTTGGCTGCTTGAGTAGCCGCTTGGGCTGCTGCTACCTCTCTCCCTGCTCTCTTGCTCTTAGCTGCCACCATGAAAGGTTGCCCTCTGCCATGCACCTCTCTGCCTTGGAGCCAGGTGAATATAGACTGAAACCTCCAGTAACTGTGATCTAAATAAACTTTTCTTTCCCTAATTTTGAGTGTTGAGTATTTGTCCCAGCAATGAGAGAAGAGTAAGTAAGACAATTCCAAAAGGGAGAGATTTTTCAACATGTCAAGATGCACATTTATAAATTTAGTTCTACAGTTTCCTAAAAGCACATTAGCTCCTTTAAATTCCATGAATACTGACTATGCATAATTTGGGGAATCTGGTAGTTTTGCTACAGGTGACATTTTTGGCTGAGTTTTCAGCAGTTACTCTGAACCTGATTTTTGTTTATTGAAAAAACAGGCAGTGCTGCTTGAACTGAAATTTCTTTGCGTGGCTTCGCGGAAGTGAGACATCAGGACTGCTGTCATGACACTGTCGCTGTGTGGACACAGCGGACATCACAGTGTCCGGTGACTCCTCCCTTCCTCCCTGCTTCTTCTTCGGCTTCCTTCCTTCTTCTCACTGCTTAGTAGGACCAACCTGACAGTTCAGGATTCTGAGTTTCCCGGTGGAGGTCAGTGCGTGTACCAGGGAGACAATGAGAAGGGAAGACAGGTCCTCCGAAGGAGACCAGGGTGACTTTCTAGAGGTGCCCCTACGAGGGTCATCCCCCCCCACCCCCAGTACTCAGTAGAGGCTGAAAAAGTCCTTACTCTCTAGTTTAATTCTGTCTGAGAAGCTCAGAGCCAAATCCCTCCTGCAGGTGACATCCTTTATAGAAATAGAAGTGTCGTGGCCACCTGAAATGCTACAAATGACACAAAAACTCTTTTATGATATTACAAGCATTTTTTCTTGGGCCCTAGATTGAGTCTGGGTACTATGGAGACTACAAAGTGAAAATCCGACTAGGAAATCACAAGCAATAGTCTTCTATAGACTCAACTAAATGAATGCACATTGCGTTATATTACTGATAATAAATGAGTAACAGGTCCTATTTGATTTTTTTATTTTTAATTTTATTGGTATATGATTGCATTCTGTGCCATTCACGGTCATCTTGCGGAGTGGATGTGTGCGCGTACTATGGTCTCCTTCTCTCCCCCATCCCTTTCTCCTTTAATTTCCTTTACCCCATTTCAGTTTTGCTGATACTACTAATCTTGGCCCAAGTTTATGCGTCTGGCGCTTACATCCAGTGAGGCTGTTAAGTTCCTGTACACGGCTTATCTTTATCCTACTTATTTCCCATTCCCTCCTTCTCAAGCCTGCTCCCTAACATCTTTGACCCCTTTTTCCCAAGGGCAGCAATGGCCCAGGTACAGAGCCACACAACAGAGCAGTCAGAGGGGCCAGGGCTGCAGGGGCTGGTGGTGGTCTCCACCCTGCAGCCTGGGACTGCAGCCCAGTGTCTCTGCCCCAGTGTCATTGCCACCCCTGTGCTGCCACCATGGGCAGCTGTTGGTCTTGGCTTCGAGGGCAGCAAGCCAGGTTTCTAGTGTGAGCCCCAAGGCGGCTAGAATCGGGGAAGATGTCTCGAATGGTTTCCAATAAACATTTCCAAGGAGAGGATTCAATATTTTAAAACTTGAACACTGCAGATTGAGGGCCTGGAGAGGAAGCTTGGCATCCATCCTCTTTGCCTGAGGTTCGCCTCCCTGAAAGGCCTCAGCGGTCATCTACTTTCTTTTTACACATCTGTGTCCTATCCTGTACGAGCATGTTTCTTTCTGCATGCTGAATTCTGGGTTGGAAGACGGTGACTTGGGCGCTGTCAACTTTTGCTGCTTGTTGAGATTGGGCAGAAGAGGCAGCTGTGGCGGATGGTCTTCTACCACTCCACCTGGGTCCTCAAAGCCCCCTGTGAAAGGGGGCGTTCCAGGAAAGAGGGAAGAGCAACCCGTGAGGACGAGGCCCTGTGGTCAGACTCCACAGCTAGATCTCTGAGACCTGCTGTCTGGGTGTCTGGGCCCAGTAATGCGCAGCTCTGTAAGGAGAAGCCGGGACAGCAAAGCAAAGAGTCTTTCTATTTATGCTGAATTGCTGCTCTGGTTGTTGCAATAAATTCATGGAAGCCTAAAATGAGCATCTCTTCCAGATCCGGTCTTGTCCAAGGTATAAGTCTGAAGAGCTCAGCATCACATTTTCAGAGAGCATAGAGACCCCTGGAGGACGGGCTCAGAGTAGAGGGAGGAGAGGGCTGAGGCTGGCGGCATGTCTTTCAAGGGACTTTTGTGACATGGTGACACAAAGCTGACATCTATAACCTTAACAAGGAGGGTTTTAGCTGGGCTCACACTTTAAGGCAGTTTGGCTCGTGGTTGGCTAATCCAAGGCAGAAGCTTGGTGGAAGGGCTTGACGGAGGACAGGTGCTTCATTCAGGCGGGCTGAGAAGCACAGCAGCAGAGCAGTCTCAGATGGATGGTGCAGTGGCTGGTCCCTGTAGGAGTCCATTTTAGGTCCTCATTTTGATCCAAGAAGTCAATATTTGTAATCCCAAGTCATGTCATTGGAATCTCACCAAGGTAATTCCAATCTACCACTTCCCATGCAACCCACGGAGAAAGTAAAGACACCAACACATATTTATAGCTATTGGGGAGTCTAGGGGCTCCAAGTCCAGCCACAAAGATGGTTCTTTGGAATTGAGAGAGCGCAGCGATCCAAGGCCTCACCTGGCTTTATTCAGTGAAGGAGTGGCTTGAGGAGGAATGACCGAGAATTGCGGGAGGTGGTGAATACTGTGAGCTGAGCTACGTGGGGGTCCTGTATTTACATCTGCCACCTGCAGAGGATAAGCAGAGACAGTAATCTACAGAAGGCTATTTACATAGTATCTAATGTTTTGGGTAGTCTGGCACTTCAGCTTTGATGTAATCTTTCAAGTCCCAGGTAGTTATAGCCTCTGTCTCGAGGCTCCTTCCCAGCTGGCAGCGCGGAGCCTTGGCTCTTCGACCTGTCTTGACTTGGCTCACATTAAGGAGCAGCAGGTGTAGGTTACCAGGAAGACACGCATACCACCTTCAAAGACCATCACCAACACCTCAGCTAGACCAATATACATTGCTTATGGCTAAATGAGAGGATAAACAAAAGTCCTAGCCAGCTCTTACATATCAATACAAGGAAATAGGGCCAGACTCAGTCAAAATAGAGACCGTTGCTCTTGCTTCACGGAGCCCTGGTCAGGTGGTCCTCCACAAGTCCCCACAGCTGCGCCTGCGCAGACTGCCCAAGTGCATTCAGCTGTGTGCTTCACTAATGACCACGCTGCCTGTGGAGCCAATCACGTTGTCACAATCAAGTGTTTACAGCACAGAACCTCAGGGGAGACTGGGCGCTGTGACAGAGATACAGATGCTGCAGAGCCCGGAGGAGAGCAAGCAGAGGGAACCCCGCGTGACAAAGCATCCCCATGCTACGTTTTAGAGATGTCCCTGCGAGTGTCCAGGCCTCAGGAGCAGAACGATACTGGGCCAAGCTCAGTGGAAAGAATAAAAATAAAGCCAAAATCAAAGCCCTTAAATACATGGCTAGCAGTGCACAGTGTGACAACTTCCCCAGGTCATTCAGATCCACAGAGCTCCTTCCCAGAGAGCAGGGCTCTGGGTCACCTTGGGCTTGCCTGACCTTCCTTCTTCTGGGCACCTGTAGCTGCCCTCTTGGCCTGGTCCTCAAGGCCTTCCCAGGACCAGTAGGTGACAACCAGTGTCCTCCACAGCTACGGGCTGGCTGGCTCACCAGGGCCTCACTTCACCTGAGCTCACCTGCTTCCTGCCACGGGAGGGCCTCGGGTGCCTGTGGCTCTCTTCTCCAGGGTGATGCTGTCCCCGCAGCCCTAGACAATCCCCTTCCTGTGATTCCGATCGGACAGGGCCCTTTTCTTCCAGGCACACACTGTCGCATAGAGTTTCTCTGTGTGAGGCAGCAGCAGCTGCCGGCTTTCTTGAAAAGGAGCTCAGATAAACCATTTGTCTTGTCTGGCAGCCAAGTTCAGCAGAGAGATGCTTTTAGACCTCTGCTTGGAGTTGCTCTTCTCCTGTGACATTGAGCTTTGTTATCACGAGACTTAGATACTTGGGGGCTGAACACAGGCTCAGGGCTTCTGAGGGTTGCAGGGAGATTCCTGTGCCCGGTTGTGAGCAGAGGTCCAGGTCCAAGGACAGCACAGACCTGCTCACTGTGAGCAATTCACACCTGCCAGTCAGGGCGCTTTGCGGCATTTCAGGGAGACATCCTCCACATTTGAAATGGTTAAGTCTTGAGTCTAGTTTCCACATAATCTGCTTGTGTCCTTAATGGTTGCTTTATTCAGAATCTGGTAGACTTTGAGCACTTGTCTAGCTAACTTCTGTTCTACTAATAAAATAATAGTTCCTAATTTGCATCTAGTGTGACATTTAGCTTGCCCATGCTGAGAAACATTTTAGGTATTTAATTCTTTACTAGAAGCCATGAAATAATAATACACAGTGCCTATCTTTGGTTTTGAGTCCTCGAAAAAGGAGGTCAAACTTTGCAAAGTAATGAATACATTCCCATGTTCCCTGACTCCTTGCTTCATGTCCCAGCTAATCTAATCTAGAGCAAGAAGGGTTGAGAGAAAACTGTACACTCCCTCGCCGTCATACTTAACACATCTACCTCCCAGCATATGGGCTTGCCTCGAGGTAACCAGACCCTAAAAGGTCACAGTGATAGAAAATTGGGTCAGTCTTCCTAGTTTAGGGATACTTTGCTACCCAGTAAGGTATGATCTGACCACCACTTCACAGTGGCTCTAATGGGAGAAGCTGTGCCTGAGGATTAGCAAAGTCACTTCAGATCTGCTCTGGTAAAAATACTGCGTCCAATACTCACAATTCGTCAACACCTTAGGAAATATCATTTGATCTTTTAGTTTTGACAAATACACATGCAAATGGGGTCCTACATTTTCTAAGTTGACCTCCAACCCATTATGACCCTACACTTGCCGATTGAGCATTCTTGAAACCGCATCATCTTGAGAAGCTTAATAGCAGAATTCAGATAGCCAGGTGCAGCCAGCATCCTGTTTTGAATTTGGCCCACATCCTTAATTTTTTTTAACTTTCTGGCTGGTCATGAACTTAGAAGTATGCTTCGTGTCTTTGAATGGCTCCACAGGACATAATGTTTGATTAACTCCATGTGACTCACACCACAACAAAAGCGGGTGGGGCTGTGATGCTATCCTCCCAGACCCATGCATCAAATGTCAACAGGCAGTGTGGAGACCGTTCAACCTACAGAGGTCTGGATCCTCCTAGCTGACTTTCGTACAATCCAGGGAATGAAGTCTCACATTTGGAAGCAAATGTAGTTAGAGCTGACCTTACTAAAAATTTCCAGTGGGTTTTCAGTGATGCGGACCAAAATCTTCAAAGTCTATGTGAAATTTTTGCATGGTTTCTTAATGCAGCTATTAGTCAATAAAAACATTATGTCGAGTCCAAATCCTATAAAAAATATACATATCTTTATTGTAGAACAATTTCAGGCACTAAATACTAAATACAAAATAATTTATAACTATGGAAGAGTAGCTGTCTATATGAATATAAAAAAACAAAGATGAAAGTGAGAATAATATAAATTTGACTTCGTAAAATGTTTTCTGAATTTAAGAAGTAATGAAAAGAGATAAGTAAAGTGAAGCAAAAAAAAAAAAAAAAAAAAAAAAGAAAGCAAATATTAAAATATGTGGCCTGAACCTGGCATGGTGGCTCACGCCTGTAATCCCAGCACTCGGGAGGCTGAGGCAGGAGGATTGGTGCGAGTTCGAGACCAGCCTGGGCTACAAAAGTGAGCTCAAGTCCAGCCTCAACTGCATAGTGAGACTCTGTCTCAAAAAGATGAAAAAAAAAAAAAAATGTGGCCTGATACAGGATCCTTAAATGTGATACAAAAAAATCGCAAAATTACCTGATAGATAATTAACAAATGACCTGAATAGACATACATAAACTAGATAGGAAAAGACCAAAATGGAAGATGTTATAAATCTCTGTAGTCACCAGAAACATGAAAATTCAACAAGGAATTTTCTCACACCTCTTGATTGGACTGAAAAGAAAAATAAAAAGCAAAAGCCTAAATTACCTTAAAAATTCTGGTAGTGACAGCATTGTAAGACAGCCCAGCCCTGCCCACCTTCTCCCAGCATGCCAGAGGATGGCTAATGGCACTCAGTTGCTATGGACGATTATTTCTAAGATGGCCTTTGGAAAGCCAATAGAAGGCGCCAAACAGGATTCTAACATTCCTTGTATTTTTTTTATTGTTTTATTTTTTTAAAATGACAAATGTTGGGCTAGGCATATAGCTCAGGAGCATAAGCACCTGCTTGGCAAGCACAAGGTCCTGAGTTTAATCCCCTATACTGAAAAAAAAGATAAAGGTGTACCGTTTTTATTATTCTGTACAATGAGACCTTTAGATATGACTAACCAACCTCCTGAGGGGGGGGGGGGGAATCATGAGAGATCAAAGCAGCTTTTGACTTCAGTTGTTTCTCATCAAAGAACAATCTTTTAATTGATATTGACTTTGCTTCTGCGAATTTCCGTATCTAATAAGTCTGTGTTGCCTTCGCTTTGTTCGGGTTTAAAACAAGAGCATTAGAATCCTCAAATACCTGCATCATTACTGTTCCCTAAATTTCAGACTGGATATCTTCTCAGAATTACATCCTGACTCAGGATTCCCTGTGTTACGGTTTATGTCTAGTTGTCCCTCCAAAGCCTCATGCAATCATGGGGCGTGGCTTCTATAGACTGAGACTTGATTCGTGATCCCTGGGATTGCGTTTTAGTACTGATGGGATTATCGGTCTGAGTTAGGCTGAGACTATGGGTGTGGTCTAAGGCGGATATCCTAAGGCGGACAGCCTGAATGTAATATAAAGAGTGACAGAGAGACAGACTAAAGCTGTAGCTGTTGCTCTGCTGCCCTGATTGATGGGCTGCCTCTGCCACCATTTTGTTGCTGCTCCGCTGCCATGAACTGGATTCTTTCTGCTCTATTCCTCTCAGCCTTGGGCCAGCCGAGCATGGATTGAAACCTCCAGTAACTGTGAGCTAAATAAACCTTTCCTTCCTTCATTTTGAGTGTCAGGTATTTGTCTCAGCAATGAGTGAAAAGTAACTAAGACAGAATTTGGTACCAGAGAAGTGGGGCCATTGCTGTGACTGTACCTGACAATGTGGATTATAAGCTTTTGCAAATGGATTATGGGAAGAGATAGGAAAGGTTCAGAGATGTCGGCTAAAAACAAAGCACTAGAATGGCATTGGCTGTTCAGCTTGGGCGATTCTGGTCAGAGCTTAGACCAGAGGACTGACAGAAGGCCTGCCTGTAAAGACCAGGCTGAGGAGGTTTCTGCTGGCAAGAAGGACAACATTGGTCCTTGGACTCCAGATGATTTGTGCTATGGATTGGCTGAAAGTCTGTCGGAATTTTGCTCATGCCCAGAGACTTTGCCTAAGACTGAGATTAAACATGGCGGACTGATTAATCTTACAAGAGATATTTCAGGGCAGCAAACTATTGGGGCGGTGGCATGGTTGTTATTTGTGGCTTTTGGCCAGATTTATGCTGAAAATCAAGAACAAAGAGCCAAGAAAGATGATTTAAAATGTGAGTTTGGCCAGAAAGGAAGCACCAGGAAAGCTGTGGACTGCAAATATGGAGCTGAGAGGATCTCCATTGCTGGGAAGGAACCAGCGAATCGAAAAGATGGCCAGAATGCATCACAAGAGGTGGCAGCTCTCTGCCCTTTGCAGCCTCAGAATTGCAAGGGAGAGCAACTTTGCTTTGAGAAGAAAGCCACAGAGACCCAGGCATCAGAATGGTGGCAGCAGCCAAACCAGGTTCCAAAATGGTGCCCACATGGAGAATTTGTTCCTAGGAATCAAGGTCAGAGTGTTCATCAATCCAGGCACTCCACCCCTACAAGCAAGAGAGAAGGAAGCCTGGCTACTGCTCCAGCTGGCACCAGACCCTGGCATCATCCACGTGGCACTGGTTTTAGGCGCATTCAGAATGCAAGAACTGTTAATTTAAGAAGGCTTCCACCTCGATTTCAGAAGAAGGCCTGGGAGGCCAGGCAGTGTGCTCCTGAGAGGGCAGTGTGTGAAGCAGAGAGTGAGAAGCCAATTCAGTGGAAACCCCAGAAGTTTAGAAAAGCCAGGAATGTGGGTCATGTCAAGAGGGAGAAAAGCCAGCCTAAGAGAGAGGCCATGGGAATTACCACAAGAGTGCCGTAGGAGCAGAGTTGCACGATGCTCACCACTCAGTGCAGACTGCCTTGGATTCTCCAGTTGGAACTATGGGATTTAATGTTTACCCTGCTGGATTTTGGACATGTGTTAGTCCCAATGTTTTGTATTACCCTGTTGTTTGCAACTTTTGGAATTGTAATGTTTATCTTATGCCTTTGAATGTTGGATATGTTTAACTTTTCTATTGTACAGGGGCTCACAGTTGAGAGTTTGCCTTGGATCTTGGAGGAAATTTGGGATTAGGACTTTTCAGCAATCCTGAAACTGTTGAGACTTTGGCAACTCTTGAACTAAAGTGTCTTTTGAACAAAGGGATATGTATGGGACTTTGGGGGTCCAGGGGTGGAATGTTATGGTTTATGTCTAGTTGTCCCCCCAATGCCTCATGCAATCATGCGGTGTGGCTTCTATAGACTGAGACTTGATTCATGATCCCTGGGATTGTGTTTTAGTACTGATGGGATTATCGGTCTGAGTAAGGCTGAGACTATGGGTGTGGTGTAGGGCGGATATACTAAGGCAGAGAGCCTGAATTTAATATAAAGAGAGACAGAGATAGACTAAGCTGTTGCTACTGCTCTGCTGCGCCTGATTGATTGGCTGCCTCTGCCACCATTTTGCTGCTGTTCTGCTTCCATGAACTGGATGTTCTCTTCTCTGTTCCACTCAGCCTTGGGCCAGCCACATATGGACTGAAACCTCCAGAAACTATGAGCTACGTAAACCTTTCCTTCCTTCATTTTGAGTGTCTGGTATCTGTCTCAGCAACGAGTGAAAAGTAACTAAGACACCCTATTTCCTTTTTATTTACAGGAGTGCTGTTTCAGATTTCACCATCTTTGGTTCCACTCTTGGAAGTACAGGAGAGAAAGCAAGAAGTCTGGGGGGCTCTCAGCACACTGTGTTTTTTAAAGGACAGAACAGCCTGGGTTCAGAGTCACACCCAGGTATCAGCTGTCCCAGGGTCTCACTGGGCTCAGTGTGATTAGAGGCAACGCCAGCAGGAATGTGCATTATGGCTGCACATAATGTGGCTCGTGGAGCAATTGCAGGCACGGCTCTCGGAGGGAGCAGGCGCCGCCATAGGATGCCTGGATCCCCACTGCACACCGTCCTCGCCTCTCTTTCTCCACCCAGGCAATCCAGGCCTTAGAGGAGAATCGGCTCCCTGCAAGACGCCGCCGCCTCCTGCTTTCTGTGCGCCCCACCCCGTCCACCCAGTGGCAACTGTGCAAGCTCGTCCTTTGCTTTCTCCAGAGCTGACACCTGTGAGAGAAGGGGCAGGAGAGGCTCTGAGCTCCTCCACTCTTTCTCCATGCTGGGCTTGACTCAGCTCCTTCCCATTAGGGATGCTTTCATACTTTGGCATTATACCATTATCTTCTTTGTCCTCCTTCTTTACTTTTAGTTTTTAACTATGGTTGCAAAGCAAAATGTGACCTTTAATTGATAGGCTCTATGTTCCTTACGATGCTGACATGTGCTCTGTTCTGTGGAGAACTTTGTCTTTGCTATGATCTGTATCATTTCAGTAGATGCCTTGTAGGAACGTAGGATTTTTTTTTTACTTGAAATAATGCAATGCCAATTGCATGATTGAAAAATAACATTCCTTGGGGTTCTAGCCATCTCTGTACTTGACATGGGCTGTATGGAGAAGCATCAAATGTCGATGGCAAGGATAATTGTTGTTATTTTACAGAAGACAGGGCTATCCTGGGGTGTTTGTGTAAGTTGGGGGACATCTTTTCTACACTTTCTTCTGATTCTGGGATGCTGGTTAGTTTATCCAGTTTAGGAGCCAATAACAATCTTGGATGGGGTGATTTGTTAGCCATTTATTGCTAATAATTATTCAGGGTCTAATATTCCTTCATAAGTTTTTTCTAGTCTTGAAAATATGTACTAGATGGGAAGATAGCTCAGTAGTCTAAGCTATCTCAGTGGTCCTGCCTGGTTAGTGCAAGGACCCAGGTTCTAGTCCTCGTACCACATCCCTGTGCCAAGCTGGCTACTGAAACTAGGCATGGTGGCACATGCCCTGTAATCCCAATGCTGGGGAGGCTGAGACAGGAGGAGCACCTCAATTCTAAGCTACATAGTGAGACCATCAAACTCCCTTCAGTAGAGAAGAAACGTCTGTGGGTGTCTACTTAATTCCTTAGGTGTCCTCTAATTCCCAAGAGTAATGTTCTATGCTATGCACGTAGTGAGTTTGCTGCTCATACAGGCAGACACAGGAGACAACAAGGGCAGAGAACAGCAACCCCAGCAAGAGCTGGGTGGGCCATGCTCACATAAGATCTCTCAACTCTCTCCCAGTGAGGTCAACAAAGTTGTCTTGCAGGAAATGAAAATGAACTAGATCATGGGAAATAAGTAGGAAGGAGGCAGGCTGAACCAGGCTGGGACAGGTGAGAGGGATCTACAGGATAGTGTCCATGGGCTATGCACAACCTCTCAGGAATAAAGGAAATAAAGTAACCCTGCACTCTGGACAGGGTGGCATCCAGAGCTCTCAAGATATGTAGCTCTGAGGTCAGAATAAACTTGCCTCCAGTCCCCAGAGTGTCTCAGCAGTCCTATGGCAGGAAGGCCGGCACTCCAAGTATTCATTCTTCTTGAGTCCTTGCTCTCTAGGTACACGTGAAATAGAATTATAATGTCCTTGGAAGTGGGAGGAGTTTGACTTGTAAAGAAAAGAGCTTTTCAGGGGAATTCTGCCACATGTCTCTGTCCTTGTCATCTAAATGCTTGTCATCTGTGTTTAGAACACAGTGGATTAGTAGCCAGGATGAGAATCAGGCTTACTGCAATTGTCTTGGCACATTTTGGGCTTTGAGGGAATTGCTGTTAAGAAAGCCTCTCTGCTAAGGGGTGCAGGGACTCCTTGAGGCCAGTGGATAGAAACAGGAAAGGCCATCTCCTGGTGTTTATAGACTTGTTAGCCCTTGCTGTACTGCTAGAAGCTAACACATTTGATGTGTATTAACTGATGGTCTTTCTTCATCTCAGTTGAAACTTATGAATAGTTTAGTGTCTCTTTCCACTACAGAATTGTTCTCCATGAGAAATTCTTGCTCCTTCCTGTTTGTCTCATTACTCTTCTCTCGTTGCTGGGACAAGTATCTGACACTCAAAATGAGGGAAGGAAAGGTTTATTTAGCTCACCGTTACTGCAGGTTTCAGTCCATATTCAACTGGCTCCAAGGCAGAGTGGCACAGGCAGAAAACAATCTTTCATGGTGGCAGCGAGGAGCAAGAGAGCAGGGAGAACCAGCAGTAACTCAAGGCAGCTAACTTCTTTTCCTTCCTTACACTGAAATGCAAATTACCTGCCCCAGGGGAGGTGCAGCACCCACATCCACAATAATCAATTACAGGTTTGAGAAGCCACCAAATGACTGCATGAGGTTTTGCAAGCATCCCTAGACATAAAGCATAACACTGTTGTAGGTAGAAAACTAGAAATAAAAAGTAGTTTATAGGAGAGAAAAATAAGCAACAACATCCCAGCAGAATGCACATACTATAAACCAGGTCCGGGCTCTTGACTTCTCCAAGTGGTTTTCAAATAAATTATCCACTCGGATTCTGGAAGGCATCCCGTGGCGTCTGGTCAGACAGCAGCAAGAGGGCCTTGACCTGGCAGGCACGTGGACACTTTCCACTCCACCGGGAGCCAGCTGCTAACTCACTGAGCACGTTCAGCATGATACAAACAATTTTCTCTCCTTATTTCAGAAAATGAGAAGTTTGGACCAGATGCTATACAGGGTTTTTTAGGTCCTACAGTTGTATACGTCAACTTGATCCTTTTGGACTGGTATCATTTATTTTCCCTCTGTATTGTCTCCGAAAGGAATGTCATGAAATATATTTCCTGTAGGAAAAAAAAAAGTAGTAGCAATAGCTTATTCATTAATTATGTGACTGCGATTATTCTAAGCAGTTTTACACATTAATAATCCCCATAGAAATGGAGGAAAATTGGATATCTTTCATTGTGCCCATCCTGGAGATGACAGGGCTTATGCAAGGGTAGTGTCAGTCAATCTTCCAAAGTCACACACAAGAGGAAGAGAGGAATGTGGCCAGTGACCCAGAGCCTAGATAGTGACCCTGCTACTCCAGGTTCTGTAGCACAGGAGCGTCCTATGGATGGGAATCCAAGGCTGCAATACCAGCTCGGGTTATCGCTGGAATTCCTATGGTCCTTGTTCCCATACATGCCATCGTCCCACAAGACAGATAGGGACATGGGCCTATGAATACATGTTCGCCCTTCCTACCTTCGTGTCTCTCTTCAGGTAAAGGGACATGTATGACCTTATGTATATATTTTCAAACTATTCCTTTTCTTCTAATTCCTTCCCTTAGTTTCTAAATTGAAGTTATAGCTTCATATTCCTGTCCACTTGCAGATTGTTCAGGCTTCCAAAAGCTGTTAAAATACATGGCTACAACTTTAGTGGTTTAAAATAATTTGCATCTGTTATCTCGTAGGCCTACACGTGAAATGTCCAAAACAGGCCTCCTGGGAAAGCCTGAGAGAATGTTTTCTTTCTCGGTGACTCTCCCTAGGTACACTATATATCATCAATCCCTTTTCTCTGAGGCCCCATAATCTCCTTGAACAGAAAATTTGGGACACCACTGAACTATAGGATGTTACAATACAGGTTCTCTTATGTCCTGAGTCCTCAATGACCTTGAAGGGCTAGGGTGAAAATATTGGCTACCTTTTTAGCCCTTCTTTTTCTCTAATGTTTTGGTTTGCAAACTTAAGTTGTTAAGCCTCCAGAAGAGAAGCTTAGTGATACTATCTGTTAGTCTATAACATAGGTACTTCAGCTTAACATCACTGTCTTTCTGAATATCAAATGCCTTAGACTTGATGTGGAACTGGTATCCTTCATCAGCCATTGATACTCTGATAAATCCCTATAGCATGTGATAAAAAAAATAGTTGCACATATTTACATAGAAATTTAGAAATCTAAGCATATACCAAATTGTAGCAGGTCAGGTGCTGGGAAGATATCTCCATGGCACAAGTGCCTGCCTGGCAAGTGCAAGGTTGTGAGTTTGAACCCCCGGTCCCACAAAAAAAAAAAAAAAAAAAAAAAAAAAAAATTGTAGCAGGTCAATCCTGTGGTATTTTTCCTTGTCTCTTATTCTCTTTTGTTACTCTTTTTTTTTTTTTTTGTTATTTTGAAACAAACATTTAGTTGAGAGAGAGTACAGCATACACATGACTAGTTAGAGTTCAGAAGGGGCTTTGGGAAGAAGCACTTTGCAAAAGTTCAAGGACAGAAAAGAAACGTGAGCAGATGTGATATCTTCTAAGCCTCCCAGTTCTGCATTCCAAGCTTGCTAGCCACAGTGTGAGGTGATGGAGAAGTTATTAGCCCAGGATCACCAAGTAAGAAGTTGTTTTTAATTTCTCAGTTGTGATCTCTTGCCTCTGGCTTGAGGGAGGCGGTCCCAGCCCAGCCCCTTCAGAGCCCGGTCTTCAAGGCCCTTGTGTGTCTGGCCTCCACCCTTCCCAGCTTCTCCATCCGGTGCTCCACTGTGGCACACAGCACAGTTTCTAATTGTGCCTGAGCGTATTGGCCTGGGTTACTGCAGGATGCAGCACAGCAGAGCACAGCATTAGTGATGGTGAAAGAAGAGACATTTAGCGAAATTCTCAAGGCATTCTCCTTCTTAATAGTTCCTGCATAGATGAGGGTAAAGCACCTGTTTGTCAGGATAGTCAATCTTCTTAAACTTTTTTTTTTTAATTTTAAGAATTAGGAAACAAAGAAAAAAACAGTAACAAGTAATAGTACATATAATACAGAATTTCAAAACAAGAAACATTTAACAATGGTTGCAT
Source organism: Myocastor coypus (assembly GCA_004027025.1). Classification (NCBI taxonomy): domain Eukaryota; kingdom Metazoa; phylum Chordata; class Mammalia; order Rodentia; family Myocastoridae; genus Myocastor; species Myocastor coypus. The sequence continues at coordinate 33,679 of PVJA010008058.1, forward strand.
TACATATTTTCATCATCAGTGGTTCTCAACTTTTCTAATGCCGTGACCCCACAATACAGTTCCTTTTGTTGTGGTGACCCCAAGCCAAAAAATAATTTTGGTGGCTACTTCAAAACTGTAATTTTGCTACAGTTATGATTTCTGATGGCTTTACGTGACTTCTGTGTTTTGGTCACTCTACCCTCGCTGGGGTGGCGACCCATAGGTTGAGAACCACTGGTATAGATCAACAGACATAGGTATGTAACACTGATCAAACAATTAAACATTAAGGCCTTCAATAAGCATTAATTTTATTTAACTCTTCCAAATGTATTTTGTATTTAAGTCACACTTCTAAGAAAAAAAAAAAAATTATAGGGTTTGAGAATGCAGAAAATGCAAGGTCCTGACATTGATTCCTGGTAAGGATGGTCAATTATTATCCTTTGAAAAATTTCATATTACTTTACTGTGTGAAGTGGTGTATAGTCACACCTTGGTTTCCAAAGAATGAAGATGTTTGAATCAGACTATGTGATGCTATCAAACCTGGAATACATTACTGCACGGGAGCACACAAGTGAAGGGAGAGCTCTTCTTTAAGGCTACTTAATCTCCTCATCATATTCAAGCTTACAGCACTGTCTGAAAATCTGAGCAACCTCAAAGTTTTTCAGAGGTTAGATAAGGTGTCCAGCGACCCCTCAAGCAAACAAGGAACAAGTAGGCTAGTGTATTCCACTTAAATTTGATTTTTCAGTGCTACCAATCTGTTTAAATAAATATTGAGCTTTAGATAATGACACGCTACAGTGCAGAGAACAAAGGTAGGCTAGAATCATTTAAATGCACCAACATTTGTATTTAGTTTTGTAATTAATTAGTGAGAAAAAAAATCACATAGCAAGAACTTTTTGATTTTTTTCCTTGTGATAAATGATGTCTGTATCATGCACCTCAATGTGTGCTTCGGTCTAATATGTTATTTTCTGGCAACATTCTTTTTAAGGAGAAAATGTTTCTGTCTTAAAAGCTATAGTGCTATGTTGTTTTTCTAACTGATATTCTTACGATCACTTTATGGCTGAAAATAAAGTAAGGTTATAATTGACTTTAGAAAATCATTCCAATTTAGAATGTTGGCAAATCTGGATAAATTGATACTGTAGATGATTTCATTATATATTAAACTGCATTTACATGATATAGTTTATGAATCAGAGATCAATATAAGTAGAATGATAATTTTACCCTTCATATTTTAGTAAATAACAGTCTGTGATATAATTTTATAATTTTCCAATTTCAACAATATTAGGATGTTACATCTCAGCTTCCTATATATTATAAAATTTTCTATCTTCATGTTGGATCTTAATTCCAGCCAAAATATCTGCTTGGCTTATTTTCAAATTTGTCATATTATTAATTTTTTTTAAAAACTTCCTTTTTGTTATTGCATGTGTCTCAGATACTTTTCATTCATTGCTGGAACAGAATACCTGACACCCAAAATTAAGGCAGGAAAGGTTTATTTAGTTCACTTAGTGGAGGTTTCAGTCCATACTTGGATGACTCCAAGAAAAAAGTAGCACATGACAGAGAGCAGCCACTTCTGGAAGCGGAAACCAGCAAAGAGCAAAGGGGAGGGCAGCTGCTGGGGCTTCTGGCCAGTCTCTCTCCACTCCTCTCATTGTACTTAGGCTCCTCTGGGGTGGGGGTGGAGAGAACTCACACAATGTTAACGTCCGACTCTTACACAGGACATGGATGATTACCAAGTAAGAACCCTGGCTCCCTGCTGAGTCACTTAACTAAACTTTTAAACTTCTCGAGTTGACACAGTATATGAACCAGTACAGCACGCATGAACATGTTTTGTGTGTGGTACTGGCCATCAGAACCAGAGCTTCACAGACACAGGGCAAAGTGCACTACCACTGAGCTAGCTACATCCACTGCCTCTAAACGCTTTTAAAACCCCATTTTATACTTACTCATCAGATGAAGAGAAAGTTGGTTCTGAATATAAATGACTTTAAGATTATTTAAACATCAGGGCCGGCCAAACAGCTCAGGGGATTAAAGTGTCGGCAAGCAGGTGCAAAGGCCTGAGGTTCGATCTCCTGGCCTGCTATGCCAGCCCTGCCTCTGTGGCATGTTGAGATGGCAATTGAAACTGGGCATAGTGACGCTTATCTGTAATCCTAGCTCTTGGGAGGTTGTAGACAAGTGTATAACTAGGAGTCTGATCTAGTAGTGAGACCCTGAACACACTATAGACCCTTCCCTAAAATATGAAAAAGACAAAAAAATAGATAAAATAAATAAAGATTATTTAAAGATAATTGCAGTATCTTGTATAACCAACTCTAAAGTAACACAAAATAATTAATTTACATTGTTAAATTAATTTAATAGGAAACAGTATAATTAGAAAATGGTTTGTATTCTTATATGAGGAAGTTATTAATTAACATAGGAGCTTTCTTTAACATTTCTGAAATACTAATGTAGAATACACTTGGCATGGCTAGATTTTATACTCACTATTATATATGTGAATACATGTGTGTGTTTGTATGTGTGTGTATGTGTGTGTGCGTGTGTGTGTGTGTGTGTGAGAGAGAGGAATAGTAATTGAAGTAAGAGAAAAGATAGTAATTGAAAGTAGAAGAGCTATCATTTGCATCTATTAAGTACGAAGATGCCCTGTGGAGAATAAATATTGATGTACCCACATTTTTAAATGACTCCAAATAAAACAGCACTACTCTGATTTCTTTACGTTTTACATCAAAGCTTTTTGTTTAAATTTTAAGGAAAACTTTTCCTGCTGAAATATGTCAATTTAAATCTTTTTTTTTTTTGTGGCTAAAACTGACAATATATTTCAGACCTAAGTTGAGCCCAGAGCCAAGGGAGGTCTGACTTGAGAACTTTCTTCCTTTGCTCTGGCCAGCAGCGCTTCAGATCCCATGACACACAGAAGCATGTACCACACCCTTGATCTGTAAAGCGTCTTTCCTAAAATTTGTCTCTTAAAATTTTCAAAGAACTATTTATTAATATTTTTGTTAATTGATCAGATGCCCAATTTGGAGACTTGATTCTTGTTAACAAGGTGCAAAATTTAACAAGAGATCCATCCAGACATTATATCCTTTGGACTTGCTTAAGAGAATGCTAAGATTACAAATGTATAAACTACATTTCACAAACATCTCATAAAGTAGTGCTGGATAACATCCTAGAAACTACTGTTCAAAACTTTCTGTGCTACATACAGTCTAACAGATGATATATTCAATACCAATATTGATAGATATTAAATTGTGTGGTCAGTCTCTTTTCTCTGAAATTGTGCCACACTAGAAAACAATAAAAAACAGCTCTGTGAACTCTACTTCCAGTTTGTAGCTCTTTAATGGCAATATTTAAAAGTTTTAGTTCCTATCTTAAATTTAATTCATTTATTTACTTGGACGCAGTTTATTCCATGACTAGTTTCACAGTGAGTATTGAATCAGAAGCTCTAGCTTTCTAGCATGCCATGCAATTTAGTAATCATCACTCTAAGGGTTAAGGAGATAGCTCAGGGGCACAAATTCCTGCCTGGCAAGTGCAAGATCCTGAGTTTGATCCCCAGTTCCATAAAAATAAATAAACAAACAAACAAACAAACAAATAAATAAAAGAAATCATCACTCTATTCTAACTATCTTTAAAGAGTTGAACAAATTGAATTGATTAGCTCATCAATTCTTCCAAAAGTGAGATGATAGGGCACATGGCTGCACTCAAGTGAGAGCGATGGAATGATGGATAACAGAATCACAATGTCCGGAATAGAAACTCAGGAGCTGATGTCCTGCAGGAACAAACAGTAGCAAGAGAAATGTTAGCTATAGCTGACAAACTTCCAGAGGTTCCACGTGGACAGAGTGAAAGAGTTTGCACTAACAGTTGAGGCAAAGAGCTTTCCTGGTGCCACATAAGAATTTTGGTGAAATCTGGGCAACTTGTAGGATTCTAGTAAGCTCTGGCCTTTCTTAGCTCCCACTGCCCAGGCCTGGAGCTACTGCTGATGCCAGTCTAAACTTTTGAGAACTTAAGTGGATTCTGAGTGGTCTGCTGGGCCCAGGAGCGCTGTGATATGTGTGCCCAGTCTGCACGAGCATGGAGCTTTCCTGGAGCCACTTAAAATCTTTGGCAACATCTGAGCGGGCTGTGGGACTCTGGGTTTTTACTGGGAACTTCAAAAATGCTAAAATGCAGGAACAAAGGCCATTTCAATCCTCCAGCTCCTGCAGATCAAATGTAGGACACAATGACATACAAGAACTTAGAAATCACATACATGTGAACTTTTTGAAACGGGGAGAACTGAAGTACAAGAACAAGTCCATCAGGTTATAGAAGAAATAAGATCAGAAATAATCTCTCAGGTCCAAAAAGAAAGGACAACGATAGTGAAAGAATTGTTCAGCAAAGCTAAAAAGACATAGGTAAGTAAAACAAAGGAGAATAGAAAAACGATGGAAACACTGAACATTACAGGAAAGAATCAGAATGCATGAAACATTCAAATAGATATCTAAGAAATCAAGAACTCCACTGAAAGCTGGCAAAACTGCTTGAAAGACTGAGGAGATATCAGCTTCAAGAGCAACACGAAGGAACCACCAAATAGAACAACTAATTAAAAACAAAGAAAAGGTACAGAATCTATACAATGAAAACGTGACAAAGATAAGCAAATACATATCAGTTTTAACCATGCATGTAAATGACCTCAATTCACCAATCAAAGGAAACAGACTAGCAGAGCGGATTAAGAAACAAAATCCAACAATATGCTGCATACAAGAAACACATTTAGTGGAATGTCGACAGTCTGGTTGCTAAGAATGGTTTTCATTCTTGTGGAGGTGTCAACATCTCTCTGAAAGAGACATCTTTATTGTGAAAAGTTCCATAGCAACCCTGCAGAGGGACTTCAACCCCATCTAAGTGTTGTTTTAACTTGCATTTCATGGATAGCTAGCAATATGGAGCATTTCTTCATGTATTTATAGACTTATTGATTTTTTTTATTTGAGAGGTGTGTGTTCGTCTCAGATGCCCATTTCTGGATTGGCTCTTTGAATTTTGTTGACGTACAGCTTCAATGAACCCCAGCAGAGGAGGAACATTTTAGATTGGATTTAAATTCTCATGTGTAATTAGCAGTGCCTTTCACTAGCTACGAGGTCATTTAGTACTATTTGAAATTATACTTGACCTCACTGTGAATTCACACTGATACCCTAGAACAGGGGTGGTGAGCCTATGGCACATATTCTACTGTATTTTCCCTTTAAGACAAAAGGTGTTGAAATAGTATTGTTTTTCCTAAATCAAAACCTCTGTGCTCAGGTTTAATTGCAGCATTGGCACTTGGCAATATATTAAGTGGGTTTTGGGTTGTAGTAAGGCACTCAGCCCCTAAAATGCTTGCTATCATTGTTCTGTGGTATCCACTCCAGGAGCCCAAAAACTTCTGCAATTGAGATGCTATAAAGGAGAGAAAATGAAGCCACATAAAATACTGAACAAAACCCATAAAAGTTAGAAAATGGGGGAAACACACCATAAAAAAAGCAAAAGTTCAGGAAATGGAAAATTTAACATGTGGTGGGCATGCATCCAACCATAGACTCTCTTTAAATGCCACTCGCTTAGTCCAAATATACTGATTTGAGAGCAGATATTGCCAATGTGGATAAAAATCAAAACCCATCTGGCTGAATTCATTTAGCTCACCTTCCACCGATTGATATTATGAACAGGGCTTCCATGAGACTATCTGTATATACACCAATTTACATGACTGAAAGAATATCAACAGTAAAATTTAAAATGCATCCTTTGTTAGATACAAGTACTTTTGCACTTATGACTCCAAATTACCTCCCTTAAGGCTGTATTAATTTACATGCTTATTGGTAGTGTATGAGATTGTCTTGGATTGGGGGTTTATATCCTATAGGAAGAGCTGATGTCATTTTTACTTTCAAGAGATCACAGCAAATTCAGACTAGGTATGGACAAATTTCAGTTCACCAGATATGTGTTGGATTAACTCTTGGTCGACTTGCAATATACAGCTGAACTCAACGAGCATGGTTCTGGTTGTGCATAGCCCACCTGAAGATGGTTGCAAAACAGTACAGAAAGAGTGCCAGAGGCAAAGAGGCTGTGCTGTTGACTCTTTTTTTTTTTAGAATTTTTTATTTTATTTATTATTTTTATTCTTGTTTCAGAATCTTTGATTATTCACTCATTTTTATGGCCAGCTCAGCCTGCCCCGAGGGCAGGGCTGGCGAAGCATGTGGTGCATGGGATCGAACTGAGGTCTCTGAAGCCACCCAAGCTTCCCCAAGCAGGTGCTTTAGACCACTGAGCCATCCTGCCGGGCCCCTCCGCTGTTGACTCTTCTGAAGAAGATCATCACAGGGCTTTCCGGAAACCAACTCAGCTGTTCTCATTGTCAGAGGAGCTCAGGAGATCACTGTTGCTGAAGAGGGCTGCAGTTAATTTCTAGGGAGCTCTGGTCCTTACTTTGAGCAATGCTTCCTGGCTCCAGTGCAGATCTCTCAGGCTCATGGCACAGATCTTTCATCCTACTGGTGCAGACATTTTAGCTTCCACCATGGGCCTTTGAGCCTTCCCAGTGCAAATCTTTGATACAGACTTACGTGAGACATTGCAATGGGCTCTAGGTCTCCATGTGGAGTTGTGCAGGACATTGCCAGAGGATCCAGGTCCTCAGCTGGACTCTTGGCATATTGGGCAGATTTCTGCATTTGACTTTTGGGGGGTAAACATTATAAAATAATCCTATAAGTTATGTATCCTGTGTTAAATCTTTTCATATGTGGAGATGTTAGAAATGGGTGTAGGGGTCATGCAGCCAGCCCCAATGCCTTGAAATCCTCAGATATTTCGTTAGGAGGCACTGTTAGTCACCAAAATGGTACTAGGGGATTTTCCTTGGCATGATACCATCATAGCTATGAGATGAACTGATAATATGTTTTGAAGGAGACTCACATAGTAATTTCACACTGAAGTGTAGGCAGTAGTTACAGAAAAGAATATTTCTCTGGAGCAGTCATTTCAGCTGGCAATATCTAGAAGCAGCTTGATCTGATATGCTGTGGGAAGGATAATTTTGCACTCACTGAATTGGTCCAATTTGTGGTAGTATATTATTCTGGGTGCTTTAGCAAGAGTGCTGGATACAATTAATTTTTTTTTTTCAGGACCAAGGTTTCAACTCATGATCTTGTACTTGCCAGGCAGGCACTTCTGCCACAGAGCTATCTCCCGAACCCCACAATTAACGTTTGCACTTGTAGAGTGAGTAAATTGTTCAAATAAATGTTTTTTTATTTGTTTGTTTGTTTTGCAGGGCTGGAGATTGAACCCCGGTCCCTGCACTAGACAGGCAAGTGCTTATTCTACTAAGCTATCTCTCCAGCCCCTCAAATAAATATGAACATACTAATTTTCATGATGTTGTGGGCTTTAAAAAGCCATGGAAAGCCTGAATAGAATAGAAAAGAAGTAAAGAGAATTTGTTCTCTAGCTATGAATAAGATAGGAAATTGGTCTGCCCAATTTCTGACTAAAGATTTTGAAACTTCTCAGTTTCCATGATCATGTGAATCAATTTCCTGTGGCAAATCTGTCTCTGCATTTCTCTAGCTGTAGCTGCATAGATTTATGGATTTGTTTTCATTCAGACTGATGCATGCTCCAAGGCTCAAACAATACTGGAGATCAGTATCATTATGGCTTGCGTCTTAGGGTCCCCCCAAAGCCCCATGCAGTCATGGTGTGGCTCCTAGAGTTTGTCATTAATTCTTGATCCAGTGCTGGGATTATGGGTGTAAGCGCTATACCCTACATGGAGTGGGCGATCTGCATACCAAGTAGGGAGAAACAGAGGCTACCTAGGTGCCACAGTTACTGCCCCTCCATTTGCTCTTTGCTGTTTTCTGCCACCATGAACTGCTGCCCTCTGCCATGTGCCGCTCTGTCTTGAAGCCAGCTGAATACGAACTGAAAGTTTACTACCTGTGAGCTAAGTAAATCACTCCTTCCTTAATTTTGGGTGTTGGGCATTGTCTCCTAGGAATCAGAGAAAAGACATATACAAAACAATACCAAAATGTGTAGTGTGATTCAACACCCTTCATTTCTTTACAGCTTCAACTACTCACTCTTAATTGATCTTTGCTTAATTTTGATTGGCTTCTTTAGTTCAACAAGATGCCCATCAATGTTGTATTCCTTTTGGCCACTGGCTTTTTTTTTTTTTAATTTTTTTTTTAGTTTTGAAGATTTATTTCCTGCTTTCAGTTAAGTAATGGTGCCTTCCTTTTTTGGTTTTAGTTTTTGTTAAATTATTTAAATATTACAATTGTAGTCTGAGTTGCTATGGAAACAACATGGAATCCATCAGGGGAAAGGACAAGGGAGTTAATTCTGTTTTGTTTTCAACAAATGAGTGCAGGATTAACTTCAGAATAGGAAGCAAGAGGCTGTAATTTGTGCCTGGGTCTAGTTTATCTGTGTACACAGTCACATGTGCAGGATTAGAAAGTGACTGGTAATGTTTTACTCTGTGTTGTGGATGCACTTAGAAAGATGTTTACTTCAAAGCAGAGCTATCTATCCCTTTGGAAGCTCCCTGTTCTTTCATGTTTGCCTGGGGCCACCAGCTACAAAGAGGCTTCAAATAGGCCCTGGCAACAGCTATGCCCAGGTAGCCATGCACAGCACCACAGGTACCATCTCACCCAGTGGTGCACTGGTCATGGTTTACTACTGTTCTCTCAGGCATATATTCTCCTATTCAACAACCACTGTGCAAACCCAGTGTGTGCCAGTGGTCCTGAGTTCTTGGAACAGACGTTGCATCTCATGGCGCTTCCAGGAGCTCTCAGCCCTAGGGGTCAGGCAGATGAGTGGGTTTAACAGTTCCATCTTGAATGGTCTCAGTGTGCAGAGACTCGCACTTACGGTGAAGGGTGTGGAAGAGCAAAGTGGCCTTGCACACACCCTGGCCCAGCCTTCCAGGGACTCTTCCCTCTGCTGCAGCATCCTCGTTCTCATAGGTCCTAACCAGCTTGCTCTCCATCCCAAGACTGTGAGGTCAGCTGGGCCAACTTCCCGCACTGAGTCCACCATGTCGGTTCCAGCTTTCTGCAGACTCTGCTGAGCTTTTTCTTCTGACTCCTCCATACATGGAGGGATCTAGTGCACTTCCCTGGAGGTGCCTGTCTTTTGTGGTATTCAACTCTAACCTTTCTCAGTGCTGACAGGCAAGCACCATATTTTATTTCCTATAATTAGTCCCCAGAGGAGTCTCACTCTTGTCCCAATTCTTTTTCATTCTGTGGTTCCTTGCAAAACAGAATCTTTCCCAGGTAGTCAGAGCTATGCCCTCCAGTTGCCTGAACTAGCATGAAGGAGTGGGCTTGGAGTTCCTGGAGGATGGAAGAGAGAACTATGGGATGAGTGGGTCACATCCACTAGGAAGTGTGTGTCCATCTGGGAAATCATTATGCTGAGGTTTCGTGCAGAGCTACGCTTTGATTCCTAATTCAAAATACAGATAGAAGACAGACGTCTGCTGCTAAAAGAAGTGATATGCAAATATGACTAGATGTAGTGAGAAATATTCCTCTTAGACGCTTTCAAACTGGATGAATACTTTCACATATTTCCAAATGCCAGTAGGTTAGATTTTATTCTCCTCTGAGGCTGTGGATTCATTAGAATAAGCACTCTCACCATGACCAGTGAAACGTCCTCTCCCAGGGGTGGCTAGCAGCACTCCTAAGCCATTGTCACTGTTGTTATGGCTTTGAAAAAGAATGACACCCTGCGTTCTGCTCCCGTGTGGACAGACCTGAGGCTTTGGAAGGTTATTGGTTTAGGTAAATGCTGTACTCATTAGAGCCAAATGTGCTCTTAGGAGGGGAGGCCTGACTATAAGAGGTGAGTCACTGGGGCACGACCTGGGAGGGCGCAACTCTCTCTCTGGATCTCCCTTTTCCTCTGTGCTTCATGACCTTGATGTGAGCAGCTATCTTCCGTGGATGATCCTTACAGCACGCTGTTTCTGTCTTGAGGTCAGTTGGCAAAAGCTGAAAATGGAGAGCCGAAGTGAGCCTGTCTTTTCTTCAGGCTGTGGGTGTTGGGCATTCCCTCATGGGAGAGAGAAAATAACAGAGTCAAGTCTCCTTCTGAGGGGCCATCCGTCCACGTAACCGCTGTGTTCCTCCGCTTTTCTGTGATTTTGATGACCTGTGCTAGGCCTTCCCATTCTCTGCCATGGATTTTAGCCTGTTGTAGCTGTGTGTGTTTTGCAAAGCAGCAAGATTTTCTTCCAGGGTGATCTTGCCATCTACTCCAAGGAATACTGGGTTGAACCTGTGTTCCTGAACCTTAAGCTTGGGGGGCTCTTTGTGACCATCTCAGCCAACAGAGGCAGCACATGTGACTACCTGAATTCTGTGGTTCAATCTTAAATTGGTTTCAAGGACACCAACACCCAACTAATCTCCTCCATTAGTTACAGAGGTCAAACTGCATATACAGACACCACATGTGGTTGTTTTGGTTGAAATTTTGATGCAGGTATCAGACGACAACAAGCAGCTCACATCAGACACTTGAGTCTAGGTAGGTGCTAGCAATACCATTTGGGTCCCCAGCAGAAGATGTTACCATTGGCTCTTGAGGTCCGTAACTTCACTCACCAGATGTAAATCATTCCTGTTTGTAGCTCTCAACAGTCAACTTTCCCACTGCTGGACACAATGTCCAGCATTCAACAAAGAGAGTTTTAATTCGGCTCATGCTTAAGGAGATTCAGTTCATGGTTTGTTGTGTTAAGGCAGAAGCACCATGGTGGAAGAGCAGGACAGACCAAAGCTGATCACTTTGGGGTTTCCAGGAAGCAGAGAGATAAAAGGAAGCAAACAGGAGGAAATGCATCTTTCCACATCACATGCCCTGCGATTGCTAACAGCACAGTTAGCACCGAAATCAAGAGGGCATCAGCCACTAGTGAGGACAGCACGACTTCCATCCAGTTGCCTTTGAAGAGCCCCACTTAGCAACATATGAGACTTTGGAGGAAAATTCTATATCTAAGTCATAATGTTGTTATCTAAAGGAATTATTGATCTTGGAATTCATGCTCATGTGTAAACAACTTTTGGTTTAAAATTTGAATTTGAGTGGTACAATGCAACCGGGGATGTCTTATTATATGATTATATGTTAACTAAATTTTGCCTAAGTTCTCCAGTTATACCAGGGGCAGTGCTACCAATGGCTTTTTAGGGATATGTCCCACGGATATTAAATACATCAATTAAGCCCTTATTACTAGTGGCTAGATCTTTTATTGCAATTCTTGATTTAATTACATTTCTAATCTGTCTTCCTAGATCTGATAGTATGTTGCTGCTTAACATTTGATTTCATATTTTTCAAATACTTTATGCATAATGTTTCATTATGTGTGTAATCTGAATATCTGAAGCTATTGAGATTTTATTTTCATTGGATTGTTTCTATTGACCATGCTCATTGGAAGCTTGTGTAATTTTGCAATCATTGAGGTAAGTATTTTCTTCCATTCACTAAATTTAAATGCAGATATGCTATGAGCTTTCTCTCTCTCTCTCTCTCTCTCTCTCTCTCTCTCTCTCTCTCTTTCTTTCTTGCTTTCTTTCTTTCTTTCTTTCTTTCTTTCTTTCTTTCCTGTTTTTGGTACTGGAGATCAAAATCAGGATCTTGCACTTGCCAGGCAGGTCCTTACATGGCTGAGCTATCTCTTCAGCCCCGTGAAAAGTTTTCAGTGTGTCAGGACTCGTAAAAAAGCTTGTCTTAGTTACTGCTCTTGTTGGTGAGACAAAATGTCTGACAACCAAAGTTAAAGGAAGATAGGCTTATTTAGCTCAGTTTGTGGAAGTTTCTGTCCATAGTTGGCTGGCTGCCAGGCAGGGTGGCACGAGAAAGGGGCATCATAGAAGAGAAGCGCTTCACATTGGTAGGCAGGGGCCATTAGCTCTCTTTCTGTCTTATTCAGGCTACCTACCCTAGTTTGTGTGTAGCACTTATGCCCTCAATCCTCGGCAGATCTATATCAAACCAATCAGTGGGCTGGGTTAGTCACCACACACCCTTGATACCAGAGCCACACACTCTAGATCCTGCCACCTCTGGAAAGCCCCTGCTCCCATTCCTGAAACAGGCTTTGAGGAGACATTAGTCATAGTCTCATATTAAGCACTTCGCCTTTCATATGCGCTGGTCAGTGTCCTACGACTATCCTTGGGGTTGGTCCTTGCATTTCAAAGTTTATGTTTTTCTCACAAGTAATAATTTTTGCTTTTTTCTCTTCTTCGTTATTTGCTCTGCATGTAGAAATCCATATCATGTCTTTAGTGTGTTTGTTTAAATTCATTCAAGATCTAATTGTTTTATTTTGTTTTTAATCTGTTATGTGGCTAGAGAAAGAAGTCTAAAGGTATCATTAAATATAGATGCAGAGATACGCCTCTCTCTGTAGCTGTATATAGAGATATTTAATTCATAGCCTATGAAATATAGAGATATTTTACTCACAGTCTATAAAACCATGTTGTTTAGCTTCAATTGCATCCTTATATCAACAAGGAGCACGTGGAAGGATTTTCAATGAATTTTGCAATGAAAACTCAGACTTCAAGTATTTGTTCAAGTGGATTAGTAAAGCAGAGGAGTTTTAATAAATAAAAAGGGCATGAGGCTAAAAGTTTGAAAGTCCATAAATTAGAAATTTGGTATAAACTTCACTCCTAACGATTTCTTATTCTTTCCTCATAAATTTCTAATCCTACTTTTAGGCGAAGTTAAATTGATTAATAAAAAATGGGTTAAAAACATCACTTCAAATGTTCCTCTACTTCCTGGTCCCTCTATTTCACATATACTTTAGAACTGTGAAATTATCAGTAATTATCTCCTATACACAGAGGTGCTTGATAGTTCTCTTTTAAATTTATTGGTAGCTTCTCACTAGCTTTTAACTGTGTATCTGTCTGCGTATGAGGTTACATGATTCTTTAAGGTTTTCAGTACACAGGAGTGTAAATGGATTCACAGGTATCTTTGGGGATATGTTTAGCTTGACATAATTTTAAAAATTATTCTGCCCATGATATGAAGTATTGACTATTTCTGTTTTTCTTTTTTTCGGTTTCCTAAATATGATGAACTGTGGCAATAATGGCTAGGTGTCTTTTTTCTCCTCGTTTCCACATTCTGTGGCTGTTTACAAAGAAGAGTGACTTTTCGCTCATATTGAAACTAATGTGCAACCTTCAGCAAACGTAATTCAAGCTTCAGAACTTAAGTATCTTTTTTCCAGAAGGTAACACTTGGCCACATTTCAAAAAGATGGCACTGTGAACGAGAAGGATGACAATCCCAGTGGGCTTGGGGTGCTGCAAAAGGTGTAAACAGACCTGGGGAGCTTGCAACAGCTAGAGTTTCTTGGCAGTAGAGGTGGAGTGAGGACGGAGATCTGCCTGACTCGCAGATAGATGGATGCTTGATATCGGAATCAACAGGAATTTCAAAGTACAGTATGGAGGTGGGTGAAACAGAGACGGGTGAAGTTTGGCTTTATTTATAGCTGAGTAATACTCCATTGTATAAAAATGCCACATCTTTTTCATCCATTCCTCAAATAATGGGCATTTTGGTTGTTTCCAGGATTTGGCTATCAGAAATTGGGCTGCTATAAACATGAGTGCAAATATATCACTATGGTATGATATTTTCATTTCTTTTGGGAAAATACCCGGAAGGGGAATAGCTAGATCGAATGGGATTTCCAGTCCTAGTTTCTTGATGTCTCCACACTGAGAATGATTGTACCAGTGTACATTCCCACCAGCGTTGGGAAAGGGCTCCTTTTTACTTGCAGCCTCTCCAGCATTTGTTATTAGTTGATTTCTTTATTAGCAGTTCTTGCTAGGGTGGATCTCAGTGTTGTTTGGATTTGCATTTCTTGAATGGCCAGTGATGTACCACATTTTTCAAGTATTTATTTGTCTTCTGTATTTCTTCTTCTGAAACTGTGTATTCATTTCAGATGCCCATCTGTTGGGTGAAGTCTTCAAATTTTGATTCCTTTCTTTTTTTTAGTTCTTTATACATTCTAGATAGAAGACCTTCATCTCAGTGATTATTGGTTAAGATTTATTTCTAAATCTGTGGGATGTCTTTTGCTCTGTTGGTGATTTCATTTAACATGCAGAAACTTCTTAATAAGAGGAGGTTCCAGTTGTTAATTGTTCAAAGTATTTCTGTGAAATTTGATTTCTGTTAATGAAATATTTGCCTACCCCATGTCTTCAAGATTTCCATCTACTTTCTATTCCAGGATATTTAATGTTTTTGTTTTAATGTTCAAATTTTTATTCCATTTTGACTTTAATTTAGTGCATGGCAGTAGATCCAGGTCTAGTTTTAGTTTCTGGCATGTAGAGAGCCAGTTTTTCTAGCATCATTTGTTAATGAGGCTTTCTTGCCACGAATATGTTTGGCTCCTTTGTCAAAGATAAGATGGCTGAGTATTTGTAGTTATATCTGGACCTTCTAGTCTGTCCTATTGATTCTTTGGTCTGGTATTGTTTTTCTTGTACTATGCTGATATTACAATAGCTTTTTAATATAATTTCAAAAAAGGGATTATAATGCCTCCTTCCTTGTTTTTATTGCTCAGAATTGTCCTTGCTATTCTAGATCTTTTCTGGCCCCAAATAAATTTTATGATAAGAGCCTGCCTGGCAAGTGCAGGGTCCTAAGTACCAGTACCACAAAAAGAAAAGAAAAAAAAATGAAAAAACTTAAACAAATAAGTTTTATGAATTTTTTTTCTAGCTTTGTGAGCTACGTTCATGGTACTTTGCTAACACGTGCACTAAATCTATATAAAAATTTTGGTTCTTCAGAATTGTTATATTTCCATTCTGTGGGATCTTCCTGGATCTCTTTTATTTTCAGGGTAGTGTAATTTTCATTGTATAGATCTTTTACTTCCTTAAGTTAATTGCTAGGTATTTAGTTTTTGGATACTATTGTGAAGGGTACTGTTTCTCTAATTTATCTGCCTGTTTGTTTGTTATTTGTGTGATGCAACTAGAGTTTATACTCATAAGTGAAGTAAACCAGACTCACATGTGCAAATATACTAGTGTCTCTCTAGTGTAAGAACCTGAAAGAAGAAATACAGCCTAAAGGTATAATAGATACAATAGATACAGTAAAATGGAAAGGAGCATAACTTATGGATTAAATAATGAAGAAGAAAGAAAAGAGAGAACATAGAAAAAAGGCAGAGGGAAAAACATGCAAACATATATATATATATATATATATATATATATATATATATATATATATATATATATATATACCTGATGTCTGAAGTGATTCTATGAAGAATTTCCATCAGTTTTATTTTTACAATAACAGTTGATGTGTAAAATTTTCATCTTTACTACTTCCGTATGTTGATATCTGTGAACTAAACAATTACATTCAGGACAGCAATGTGTAATACAAAAGTCATGCTTGAATACCTTTCACCTTGGCCTTGTAAATGTGTACCATTCTTAATGTCATATCAATTAATCTCTTTAAAATATTTTTTTAGAAAGGTAACAAAAAAGGAGTGACAAGAACAAAAATGTAAGATTTCTTGAAAGCCAATGGTAACATTGTAACATGTCCAACCTTTCATAACCGTATCTGTTAATCTGAGCAAGATTTGATGACAAAGATAGATAATATATCAATCATTGTTAACCAGTTATTCTTGTTTTGAAAATCTGTAACATATGTATTGTATGTTACCCTGTTTCTGTCTCTGTTTCTCATTTTGTTCTTGCATTTTTTTTTTTTTTTCGTGTAACCAAGGATTGAACTCAAGCCCTTGTGCTTGCTAGGCAAGGGCTTATTCTACTGAGCTATCTTGCAAGCCCTCTTGCTTTTCCTTTTAGCTTTAAAATATAATTATAACTAAATTTTAATTAAAAAGCAAATAGCTCAGCTTCAAAATATAGCATTGTATAAAAATTACTTACACATGCCATGAGCATTGTTTTAAAATGAGTGATAAATTCTTCTGGAATGAAGGACCAGAAGCTCTACATTGAGCAGGCAGTAGAGGGAAAGAGAGAAATTCTGATGGCAAACTACAAACGGTGTCATACTGATTTACTACCACAAGTATAAATATGTTGGAAATGAGTCATTTGAGTATGTCTGAAGGGGCCCCAGCACTCTGGATCACAAGTTCCAGTGCAGCCTGGAAAATTATTGAGATCCTGTCTCAAAATGAAAAAAAAAAATAGTGATGGAAAGTAGCTCAATGAGTTGCATGAGGAGAGACATAACTTAGGCTCTTGTTCAGGAAAGAGAACTGCTACCTGTGCGAGTCACCTAGAAGTTCCCTATACTGCAGTGTCCTGAGGGTAATAGTGATTCAGTTAGCGCCCTCTTGTTTTACACACTAAGATATAGCCATGGTTACAGAAGAATAAGTTTTGCTTTTTCAGAAATTCAGACAGTAACTTGGGGATAATGTGTTAGAAACATTTCCATGTCACTAATGAAAAATGTCAGCATGTTAATTTTTCTCTTATTGAATTAAGGGACACATTGGTTCAAATCCTCATGACTAAAAGAAATTATATCTGTTCCTCTTCTCAGAATTTATTAATAAATTCATGGTTGGTTTGGAAACAGTTAGAGAAATTGTAGGCCAAAGGCTGTTTCTTAGAGATCATAAGGGATGACGCAAAAGGACTTAGCATGAAGCGTCTGCTCCAGCAGAGCTAACTGTGCTCTCCAGATCTTTTTTGCCATTTGTCAGCACAACGCAGAAAAAGACACTGCAGTAGAACACAAGGAAAAGAAGAAAACGAGTCATTTTTATTGTGGGGTAAACAATGCTATCCTTAATCTAAAATTTGAGGTTTATTTACTGGTACCTATAAAGGGACAGCTACCATCTCACCCCAGAAAGGACTATTTTTTAAATTACTTTTAATAAGAAATAACAGTGTGACAGTTTCAAAACACGTTGGTAGTACATTCCCAATATTTAATACAATGTATACCATTGTCCTCCTAGTAGTTATACAGAGCACAGGGAATAGCCAGAAAGGACTATTAGGATAGATATAGCTACTTTCTCTTAGTTCAAAGAGAAGAAAAATTAGTATTAATAGTGTATAAACAAGATATCACGTCTGCATCTTATACTCTGAATAACTACT
>PVJA010008058.1:51162-66020 GCA_004027025.1 Myocastor coypus
AAAAAAAAAAAAAAAAAAAAAAAAAAAATAAAAAAAAAAAAAAAAAAAAAAAAAAACAACCCGAATAAGTAAAATATGCTCTTTGTCGTAGTAAATAATAAGATTCTAATCAGCACGGAGAAAGTGGGTCCCTGGTAAGTGCTGCCACAAATGATTATCCCTTCTCTTTGATAATAGTTGCTCTCTTTTATTATTACTACTATTATTACTTGTGGCTGGTTCAGCCTGCCCTGGGGGTGGGACTGGCGTGGCATGTGGTGCTGGGGATCACACTGTGGTCCTGGCATGCTTGCCTAAGCCTAAGCAGGTCCTTTAGACCCCGGAACTATCTTGCTGGCCACAGTGAGTACCCTCCCCCGGCTATTCTATAGGGATTCAGCAGGTGCCTCATATATTTTAATGCATAACTTATGCAGATCATTGCTTAGCCAGTTTCTGAAGAAAATCCCTTTATAATGAAAGACGTTGAATTCAAATTTTTATTTTGAATTGTCATATAATACTTATATATTATGTATTTATGGGACAAATATGTTTATGATGTTGCAATTAATGGATCCTGAATCATGTTTGAATACTAGCTCCTATTAAGCGATTAGACAGACTTTTCAAATTAAAGGGTCATCGCACACTCTATGAGATTAATATTTGTGATAATTAATCATGGTGTCCATTTCAATGAGAAACACCTATAGATGATAGCAGTTAAGGGTCTTTCTGGAGGTCGTACTGAGAGGAAGAGGGGTGATTCTGTAGCTCTGGATGTCACCAGCCGGTAGGCTTGGGGCATGGATGGAGTAGAAAGGGACAGAGGACGGAAGCACTGCTTGTGCTTCTTCAGGCGAGCTCTTCCGCTCACTGCTCCGCCTTCGGGTTTCCCTCTCCAGCTTTCCCAGCAGCTGATTCTATATCCTTCTAACGCAGTTCCTTTGGTTCCTGATACAGCGTTGCTCAGGACTCTGCAGTGAGCTCCAGGCCTCTGACTTTTGCCTCCATGCTGTAGCTCTGTAGTGTGCAGATACCCTTCTCCATGCTTGACTCTGCAAGTGGCCACTGCAAGCCTACCTTGTAAGTCACCTTATATCGTATAGATATGGCATATATTTTTTATCAAATCCATTCCTCTAGCAAGCCCTACCTGGTGTAATATTCAAGTTGTCATTTTCTTCCCTTCTGCTCTCTCAACCCTTCCAAGACTGTGGAAACAACCATTATGGCTACAAGAGAGAAGAACGGAATTCAGATGCCCCAAATTGACACTGTGAAAGGAAATGTACTTAGTAAAAGAGACAGTTATGGTGAATGACAGCCCAGGAGGACAGTAGTGTGGGCAGGGAGACAAAGGTGCAGGTCAGGTCGGAGAAGGGTTAGGCCGAGCAGGTGATGAGTTCTTCCGGTTCAGGGTGCTGTTGGACTCTTTCCTCAAAGCCCCACAGAGTCAGATATGGCTGCAAAATCCAGAAAGCACAAACTCTCGCAAAATCTAGCACATCTTCAACTTGAAAAAATTCTAAACCTTCAGAGAGCCCGATACAGCGCAATAAAAATGGGCATACCAGGGATGAAACCAGTATAAGGCAATAGAAATTGCTTTTAGTACATTGCTGGGTTTAAAACAGAAGAAAACATGTGGTTTTTGAGCCTCCTAGTCTGCTTAGACTGCTATAGTGGAACATAAGAGACTGAGGAGCCTTTGAACACTGAAAACGCAGAAGTTCATTTCTCTCAATGTGGAGATGGAGAAGCCCAAGTCTCAGGCAGTAGCAGCTATGTGGTTGGGTGAGCATCTACTTTTCCCTGTGGCCTCACTTTGAAGCAGGAGCAAGGAAAGCTCACAAGGTCTCCTTGGAGAGGGCACTACTCCCATTCAGGAGGGCTCTGTCCTTCTGGGCTGAGGAAGTCCAAAGACGCAGACAAAGACCCTCTTTGGGGGATTCCCACGAGCAGGTTCTGGCAAGGCCAGCTGGGATTTTCTGAGAAAAGTAAAGCACAGCTGGATGGACAGAAATGTGTTGGAGCTTGGAGTCTGAGCAGAAAGTAGTCAGTCTTATTCACACTGGATCTTCTCAGGTACTTTGGCTTGAGTCCTGAGTGATAGCAGGGAAACCATAGAAGTTATGACCAAGTAACGTAAACAACTCTTCTGCCACCAGCATCTTTCTTTATGCTACCTTTGTTGAGTATTCATGGGAAGTTCATTCAGGTTCTTGGGCTATTTGACACTGCATTAAGTTTTAAAACCAGGCTTCTTAATATTGTTAGGTTTGGTTGCCTAATATTTTCTCCAAACCTTTGAGGTTAATTAATGCTTCAGTATAATAAGCCATGCTGGTGGGGAGGCTGCTAGCTACCTTTTCCTTCTTGGGTGCATAAACCCCATAGGTAATGGTGTTTTCTGTGCTGCTTCTTTTCTTTTCAATTTTTTTCAAATGCTGACAGTATACTTAGTCAAGTTAATTGTATGGCGATCAATTGGGGCACAAGTGCAGCAAAATCAATTTGGTAAGTGGCTGGCTTAAGAAGACCTCATTCTTTTTGTTATTCAATATGAGCTACCTTCCTCCTCTCTAGACCCCTACTTCCACTGATTCTACTTTTGCCAACGCTGTAGCCCAAACTGCAAGAATCATATATGTTGGGCAAACACTCAACCTCTGTTGATCCCTTTATGTACTAACTTTTGTTTCCTTGGGCAAGTCAAGGAACGCAATCTCCTAGCTGCCCTCTTTTATTCTGAAGTGAACTAATATGCAGCACATTTGCAAATGTGTTGCTTGCTTTCAAACTAGACCTTACTGTGGTGAGAAAAATATTTTCCAAGTGGGAGAAAAGAACACCCTATGTGAACACATCTCATGACAACACTATTTGTCCTTTTGCTTTGAATCAGGGGGGATGATATATTTTGTCCCCATTTTTAACAATGCATGACAAAGTAATACTAATCAATCAAACATGGACTATAAGTAGGTACATCGGAGTCGCAAGTCAACAACTCTCATACGTGTTTGAGTCAAAGATTAGAAAAATTAATAGCAGTAGCGAAAGAGCAATGAGACCCAGAGATGATTCTTGGGCTCTCTTGTTCTTTCTTACCAAACTTGCCTTTAACAAATAGCACAGGCCACCTAAAATGACACCACTGAGCCTCTGATTCATGACCAGATAAGGTGTGGAATGTCTGGACTTTGTGTAATTTGACTATCGTGTAGCGGAGAGAATGAGTTTCTAACTAAAGGTGGGGGAAGTCTAGTGCTGGACCACTGGGGAAAGACTCAAAGATGCCTCAGCCAGACAGTTGGTGAGAGTACCACAGGAGGTGCTGCTGGGCTCATATGCTGCCATCAGGAACACCGCCTTGCATGTCCTCTGTCAGCGGCAGAAAACGCTTCTGAGTCTCACAAAAATCACATTTCTTTTTCTGGTTTTCTGTACAGGAGTAGCTAGGCAAGCTACCCTCCCAGGCCTGCAGGGAAGGTAAATACAGATGATGCTTGTGGTGCCTTTCACCTTCTGAAACAAGAAGGAATCGGTTCCATTGCATCTCCTCGCTCCGGGGTGGCAAGCCCACCTCCTATTTACTGAAGATCGTGAATGTTGTGTAGATTGCTGGACTTAGCAGCTGGCACAGGTGCAGACGCAGGGCTTGGGGCCCCCTCCTTAAAAGGCAGCGCCCCCCCTCCCCCGCTTCAGTAGGCAGTACCCAGGAAGGTCAGCTCTGACACAGCTCCCGAGGCAGTGACACCTGTGTCCCCTAGAGGTGCTTCCCTCATTCATGTGAGCCTGGCGTGCACTCTGGGCACCATGCAGTTGCTTGCTCACAGTCCTGGTAGATTCCACCAGCCAGAGCATGTCTGTTACTTCTACCCGAGATGCTCTGCACCGATGTCATGTGTGCCGCAAGCAGTAATTACAGCCAAAGCTCTGGGAAGATTTCTTTTTCAGTTATCTTTTGATGACTTGTAATGATCAGAAGTGACAGCCAGGGGACTGATTATTTAGATGTTATAAATAGGCTTTCATCGCATGAGTTTTATTTTTCCTGCTCATGTGAATCCTCTGGTTATTAAATTTCTGCAAATTAGCTTGGGTAACACATCATTCCCGTCAGAACAAAATATCATGCACTTGAGTAGGAGTCACAACAATGACTAATTAACTCCCCATTAATAGTCTTGACATTGACTAGGAGTCTGGAGGTTCAGCGTTCTGGTGGGCGGCACGTTCCTCTCTGTCTTGTTTCTTTTGAAGCTGTCAGGTAGTACTTGTTGAAAAATCTGTGACCCTGGGCATCATTTGAGTACCTCAAGGCAGTTCTGCCCCCTCCCACCAGATAAGATCCGGGGAGCTTCCAACAGATGTTTTCCGTCGGAGAGCAGCCAACAACATGACCACTAATGATTTAGCGAGAGGAGTCGCCTCAATGGCGTGGCCCTGCCGCCATGAAGTTAAAGATTATAAAGGAGGATTTCAGAGGTCAGTTAGCCAGTGAACCATTGTAGACAGAGCCGGACACACATTTTGTCTGGAAGGAGTTGGTCCATTGTCGGTTGACTCAATATATCCCAACCCAGTGGCTTGTAGCCCGCCTTTCTGCAGTGGCCTCTGGCTATCTCCAGCGCTGTCTTCGGAATCAGTGTCTGTCTACATTAATCTATCATGACCTAATTCCACAGCTGGACTTCTGTGTTCTGGTTCTAGTTGTTAAAAATCTATTCACATGAGGTCATCTGAAACACACGTTTTTTCACTGGCCACACGGAGGCATAGAGAGAGCTCGTGGGGTAGTGTTCGTCCATGCAGTGGTTTGCAGTAGGAAGAGAAGGCCAGACGTGCATGGGGGGCCTAAGCCTTTGTAACAGTCAGACAGCACTCACGCTGCAAGCAGGCACTGTGTAGGAAACAGAAGGAAACTTCTTCTCTTATCGCCATTTTCCAAGGCAGTTTGCTATACGAATATTCTTTTTCTTAATGAGTAAAATACATTTATTAGAGGAATGAAAGCTCTTGTCCAAGAGAGGGACAAGAGGGGAGCCTGAGCGGGTTGTCCTCAAGAAGCTGTCTCTTCCAGGGGCTTTTATAGAGGAAAGCCATATGACGAGACAGGTGTAAGGTGATGGAGAACACGGGAACTCTCTTAGCTAGGACTAGAGGGACTTAGAGCAAGCTGTCAGACTCCATCCATACAGGGGTCTAAAAGCCAGTGTGTTAGCTCAAAAGCTCATGCTTTGATTACATATGCTGTAACTTCTCAAAAAAGAGTTTGTTCTTAGGAGATACCAAAACCCAGGTAATCATGTAGGCAAAACCTATAGCAAATGTGCTGGATTACTTTTAGACTCTTTACTGAATTTTACAAAAGCCACCAGATTTTATCAATAGAGACATAATAAAGTCTTAACTGTCCATCTCATACAGCCCAGGGGAGCTGAGCCTTCTCAGGGTTTCCTGCCTCATTATAAGGGAAGCTATCATCACATTCAGGGCTGACTGCCCTCAAAGATGCTTCCTCTATCAGTCTAATGCTATGCCAGGAAACCCACTACGGGGGAAGTTGCCCTCACATTCCTTGAGCAGGGCGGCCTGCAGGAGGCCTTAAAACCAAACAGTTATATCTTGCTCAGTAGGCCCTAGGTATCTGACACAAGTTGTTATACAAATATTCTTGAATAGATAGTATGGAAAAGTAAACTCTTCTCTGTTTTCACAAGAGCTGCAGAATCTCAAGAGACAAACAGGAAACTGTCTCCGAACGCTGATTTCATTCAAATGCTGGTATAGTTTTCCGACTAATCAACAGACAGGTGCTGTCAAAACAGCCTCTCGGCACCTTTGTTCTGAATTCATCAGATTTCCTGTCTTCTGTTCTTGGCAGTGGAACTGAAAGTGAAACATCTCTGAAACAATTTTTCATAAACACCAAAGGGTGATGCATTACAAGCTTGAGGGAGACTTTATTGTTCAATTTTAGAATTAATAAGGAAAACTCAACAGATCAGGCCACAAGACTGTTAAGATTAGTGACCCGATATGGATAAGTGGCTTAGTTTTACCAATTTATATCCCAGAATTCTGGGGACAGGTCGTGATGTACATAGATGTTGTGCAGAATTCTCCAGACCTGAGTACCAAAGTGCTCTCCTGAATGTTAAAACAAAGTAGCGAAGATATGTAATTCTGATTTGCAAAGGACCCTTTGGAGAATCTGAAGTCTTATTCTTCAAAAAGATCTTTCATCACAGATTGCCAATTTAAGGGGAAAGGTTTGCTTAATATAGAAAAGTGAATTAGGATCTTCACCGACATAAAAATACAATATAAGCCAGGTGTCACAGAGTTACTAAATCTGAGAAAGTGCCTGAACTCAGGAACATATGTAAGACTCAGCTAGCAAAGTTCTGGAAAGGAATTCAAAGCTATGTTCTAAAGGAACGTGAGGTGGCCAGATTCTATCTGAAACTAGTGGCTGGGACTGCTAGTTAAGAGATTGCCAGTTTCACATCAATTACAATAGAAGGACGATGACAAATAACATCGCAGGTTTCAAATCACTACATCTGAGGTTCGTTTCTGTGATGCATCCTAAAGTTAATTCACTCTGCTGGATGCTTGTTTGTTTGGGGTTTTTTCAGACAAGGTCTCACTCTGTATTTCAGTTTGGCCTTGAACTTACTATGTAGCGCAGGCTGGCCTTGAACTCTTGGTGATCCTCCTGCCTCAGCCTCCTGAGTGCTGAGAAGATAGTCGTGTGCCACCACAACCGATGAGCAGCTAGATGTGTTTTTGCTGTTTCACTTTTCCCCCCTAAAGTAATCACACCCCTAAGAAAGAACCAAAGAACCCACTAAAGTTCATCCTTTGGCCTGATATTACGCAGATCCTTTGATGGCCAACATCAGAGAACTGGTGGATCATTACTGTTTTATGTCAAAAAATGTCAGACCGCACTATCAATGTCAAGGCTACCATAATCCACGGCTGTGTTTGGATAAATGTCACCTCATATTGGATGTACGCTAGGAGCTCCCCAAAGGGCTGTTGTCAAACATGATTTCATTCTTTAATTTTTCGCTTCGCAGCAGCGGTTGGCACAGATTGAGTAGTGCAGCTTCTCACAGAGCAAAAAAACTGAGAAATTACCCAGTGTCATACAGCAAGAGCAGGAATAGATGCAGCTGGAAACAGGGGCTGCGTGGATTCCAGCCGAGGCCCTGATCAACTCACCTGTCCCCAGAAGTCCACTTGCTCCCAGGAGCCCAATGCAGGGGACGGTGAGGTGAGTCTTCCATCTGCAACCCTCAGCCTCTGGGTTCAGAAGGAAAGAAGCCCAGTGCTATCCATTTGCCTCTCGGAGTGATGGCTGGGCCCAGACCTGAGCCAGTCAGTTGTCATGGCGCTCAGAGTTCCCTGAGCCATCCAGGTGGGCCATATTCTGCTTGGATTTCCTCTGCTGCTTCCCTTTGGACCAAATAATAGCTTATTTCCTGACACTGAAGACCTATTTATGATTCATCCTCCCAGAATTCATCTTCCAAAAGAGTGAAAGAGCTTGTCCTTATTGACTGTGTGATATTTGCCTTCTGTTCTTCAAATAACTCACTCTGGCCTGGCATCCAGTGGGTGTCCTGGGGCCTGAGCTCCTGAAAACCATTTTCCTGTGAGGACCTTTTAACCTGCACCAGACTGGAAATGTAAATAATCCTTTTTGGGCCTTCAAGTCTCTCTGGGGAGGTTTCTGGATATTCAGGGATTAGCATTAGCATATCCTGTGCCAAGAAGATTTTATTTCATGTATGTATTTGGTACAGGGTGTCACTACACAGCTCAGACTCATAGTAATCATCTTGTTTTCAGCCTTCCCAGTGCTGGGATCACAGGCGTGGACCACCACACCCGGACTCTGTGACCAGCTCAGTACATTCCCAGGGACAGGGTCAGCATGGCAGGCAGGGTTGGGAAACAGACACCAGTCCCTGATCTTGCCAAAGCAAGTGCCTAGTCTACTGCACTATCTTGCCATGAAGAAAAGCTTACCTGTGGATTTTCACTTCAGCGTTTCAGGCCACAGATTCTACCAATTGTTCTGCCTTTGCTGAGATTCCGGAGTGTGAATGAAACTAGCTAGCAAGTATATGGGCACACAGAGTTGCTCGAGCGCTGGGGAGAACTGGACCTCCCTCGATCAGGTGCACTGCGATGTCACGGGACCAAAGGGGTGAACAGGCAGTTCTTTCACATAATTGTGAGCAAGAAAATCCTATGCTTTCCCTGTTTTAAAGAAAATAGCTCACTGTACTTGCTTTATGTCTGTCACTAAGCATTAGTTACGCTACAAATGAGGGCAGGCGTTGGAAGAGCGCATCCACCTTCCAAAAATACAAAGTGCTAAGGAAGTGGAGCAACTGAAAGGCAGAAGGAGCCATGGCCCTGGCCCCACACACACGTTCTGAAGCTACGTGTTGTGGTGCACACTCAGGAAGCTGGGGCAGGAAGAGGGCCAGAAGCTTACATAGCGAGTTCTAGCACAGTCTAAAGTGCGTAATGAGATTCTGTCTCAAAACAGAACAACAGCAAAACAAGCAAACAAATAAAGTCCAGCTCAAACCAAATCCAACCGAAGAACCCCCCACTCTCCTCACGCAGAGCCTAATCCCTCTCCTCTACTCTCCCTCAGTCCTATTTTAGCTGTTTGTGTATTCCCTATTTCATTATCCAAATAAAAACCTCACTGATGCAAAGCAGGACGCTGCTTTTCTTGAAAGCATTCAGTGATCCAATCTGTTAAATCGATCGCAGCAACTCTTCCACCCTTTGGAATATTTTCAAAGGAGAGCGCGCCTTGCCTGTGCTTGGGTAAAGCGCTGCTG
Organism: Myocastor coypus; assembly: GCA_004027025.1. Lineage (NCBI taxonomy): Eukaryota > Metazoa > Chordata > Mammalia > Rodentia > Myocastoridae > Myocastor > Myocastor coypus. Next base: position 60,030 of record PVJA010008058.1, read on the forward strand.
GACTTGAGGACACGCTTATCTCAGTAACTAAGGCATTGATCCTTCCAGGTCAAGGAAACGTCATTCCTTACCCTGTACTTGCTAGGCAGGAAATGATAACTGGACCAAGATCATGTCTTGGTCCTAGTGGTGACAGAAAAAGGTTTTGTCGACCTCATACGGACACCAAGGGGTGACAGTTTATTTGGCACAGCTGGTTCTCTGATCACTTAGACCTCTTTGAAAGTAAGTTGGTGTGATAATTTTGAATTTATAAAAACATTGTTGAAGCCCTATTTGTATTGTGAGAAAACTTTCTAGGAGATTTGCCTTACAATAAGGCTCTTCCTGGTGGAACTTCTAATTTATTGTTGTCATAGACAACTTTCTATGCACATATGTCTTTTTATACATTTCTATTAGTTACTTAAAAGCTAGTTTTATTTTATTTAAAATTTTTTTATTACTTTTAATAAGAAATATCAATGTGACAGTTTCAAAACATGTCAGTAGTAGGTTTGCAAGAATCGATACAACGCATATTGTCCTCTTAGTAGTTATACAGAGCACAAGGTATAGACGTGATAAATGTTCTAATTGTTATTGGTGCAAAATGTTTCTTCTCTTTGAACTAAGAGAAAGTAGTTCTATACATAGTTCAATATTCCATAATAATAGTGGATTATTGGCAGAACTGGCAATGTTGCAGGCTGTTGATTTAAGCCCTTTACAGCTCAGCATACTAGTCTAGCTTTATATTTTATACCTCATAGGTTAACTTTCCACTGGGTGGTCAACGTTTTGTTAAAGCAAGACCTGTATAACAAAACATGTAACTTTTATATCTTCTAACGCAGTGAAATCCCCTCAGGATTAACTTTGCAACCATGTACCATGTTTTGTACAACAACTGACAGTGTCAGCTGCCTGGATGTGTGACAGCCATTGATGCATAATTCCTTTCATACAAAATGAGATGCTTTGTTTAATTGTTTGATCAATCTTATATACCTGTATGTATTAATCTAATCTGATCTGATGATGAAAATATGTAATATAACCATTATTAAACTTATACAATAAAAAAGGAATGAGTAAAAAAAAAATAAAAGCTTTGTTTCCATTTAAAAAAAAATGAGATGCTTGTTTCTTGTGCCGTGGTCAGACACCTACTGAGTGCACAGGCGTAGCTGAGCAGGTGTGCTGGCCTGGCTGCCATGTTCCTGGCAGGCGCCCACTGTATCCTCACTGCTGCACAAGGCATCGCCTCACTGCCTGTTGTTCGAAGGGGCGTTGTGCTGGGCACTCCTCGGGGCTCAGGCCCACCACCACCAGTTGTCAGATCTCAGCACACTGGGAGGCAGAAAGCCCAGAAAGGAAATGCGCAAGCCGTCACATGACCCACGGACGATGCCAGGAAGCTAGCTGTGTCGTGGCCCATCACTTGTTTCCCCTTCCCACCCACACTTACGGCCTCGTGGCATCCTGGTGCTGAGCTGAAGAGCCCCAGTTCACAGTGTGTGTGTGTGTGTCTGTGTGTGTGTGTGCGCTTGCGCGTGCGTGTGATGCGTTGCCTGCTGTCAGGAGCGGGAGCTGCAGGAACGCTGTACAAGAAGGGAGGTCCCCTGCCGGCTGCACGCTGGCAGGGCAGCCTGTGGGCCGCAGAACAACGCTTGCCCTCCATCCGGCAAGGCGGTGGCCAGTCCTGCCCCAGAGCAGATCGCAGGGCGTCAGGGTCGCTTCCATCTGCGCTGCCTTCTCACCCATCAACGCAAGAACACAGAAGCAGACCCACATGCAAGCGCTCTCTTTGTTATGACTTTTTGTCTTCCCAGAACTCCATTTTCATTGGTCCAGATATGCAATACCTAGCAACCACGTTTCTCGTGGAGAGTTGATCTATGCCCCAGACGCAGCTTCATCCTCTCAGCAGCCCCTTCCCTGCACCCCTCCTTCCGTCTCTTCATCCTCTTCTCATCTCTGAGAGATCTATCGTCCACTTTGCATTATCCATTTATTTAATTATTCATGCTCTGCGTTTCTTACGTAGGTGAAATCACGCAGTGCACAAGCCTGTATGTCTGGTTTACTACCCTTAGCCTCATCTCAAGGTGCATCCAGGTTTCCAGAAAGAAGTGAAACTGCATTCTCAGAGCAGACATGCATGTATGCTCAAGACACACAGGCCTGGCCACATAGCTCAACCGACGAAAGCATCTGCACGCCGGTGCAGGGGTCAGAGGCTCGATCCTCGAGCCTGCCATGCTGAACCCACCCCCGGGGTGTGCTGAGGTGGCGATTGAGCCTGGGCGTGGTGTCGAACGCCTGTAATCCCAGCTCTTGGGAGGCTGTAAGCAGGGAGATAGCTACTAGTCCGAACTAATAGTGAGACCCTGAGCACCCTGTAGACACACACACACACACACACACACACACACACACACACACACACCACACACAAACACACACACCACACATGCAGATCTACACCGTGGGCACAGAGCGACATGTCCTAGAGTGACTTGTCAAAGGCCATGTCCCAAAGATTCCAGACCTCTGGCAAGGGGACACTAACATTGGTCCTTCTCTCCCACCTTACCCAGCCCACCAAGATGAGCTGGTGGAAGTTACTGTCTTGAGTTATAAGTGAGAAACCCACCCCAAGCTCTACAGCCTGCAGCAGGCTGTCAGTATTTGCCATGCGCTCTCAGAGCTCCAATTCTAGATCAAGGTCACACAGTCACGGAGTGGACAGAAAGCACCTGGTTTTACAATTGCTAAGTATTTAGGGTAATGGATCTGTCAGTTGGCCTAATTTCATAATTTCACATTATATGTCTGCATGATCAAAATATCACATTGCATCCATAAATACCTAATTATTACTTTCAGTTGAAGTAATAATGTATAAAATTTGAAATGCATAGCCATGAAAATACAAATGAAATCGCCCCTGTATCTACTTCCTTCTGGAAACAGTTCCACGGGTATGAATTTGCTGTCCCTAACAAGTTTCCTTTTTCTCTTAACTACCTTTTCTTTTTTGGTTTTTGGCTAACTGAGGCTGTCTTAAGGGCAGGTCTCATGCTCCATGTCGGGGTGGGGACTGAACCGAAGTTCTCAGCTCCTGAGAGAGTTTTGCCGAATCATGTGCTTCAAACAGCCGAGTTACCTGGCCAGCCCCTGCCTTCAATTTCTGTCTGACTATTCCTCTTCCCATTTTTCGTTCTCGTTTCAGGCACCCAGAGGCTAGCTTCTTCCGGTAAAAACAGTTAGCAACTGCAGGGACGTGGGGCTTCTCCCTCAGTACCCACACTGCGCTTCCGCTTTCTCTCCTGTGGTCTTTCTCCCAGCTCGGTCATTTCCGCAGCCGGCTTTCTCCTTCCTCCTGCCCGCTGCAGACAGGACTCCGTCTCCTTCTCGCCAGCAGCACGGGACGTATGTAGAAAGCACCACACGGATGAACGTGCCCCTGCCTCCAACATCTGGCTCCTGGCTTTTCACCATCCGTGCACTTAGCTCTTCTTGATACACATTTCTCTAGAGGTTCGCCGTACAGTTAACCCAATGCTATGGCATCCCGAGGAGCCCAAGGGCCACTGTGTCACCTCCAAGTGCTTTCTCCTAGTGGTTCTGCTTTGTAAGAAGTGCGCTGAAGGCTTCCCGTGCCTGCAGGGGAAGGCAGCAACTGCACTGGCATTTCCCAGTCACATTTCAGAGCTCAGGGCCCAGATCTGCAATGCACGCCTGCGCCTCTGCCCGCTCCTGCTCCGTCCTCCCTCCGGAGCTGGGTGCCACCGAGAGTCACCACACAGCAAGTCCCATTCTCTGTGTTCAAGCGCCCTGGCTCGGGTACTTCTTTACGATGCACTGTTAGAAAATTCTGGCAACCAGGAGGAACATCCACAGCAGGAGAAATCACGGCGCATCCTCACATCCTCTTTGGCTTCATCAAGTAGACCGTGGTGTCAGGCAGAAAGACTCAGCGCAAGCGACACCTGCGCCCGAGCAAAGCACAGGCCGCGTCAAGCCCCGCTTCTCCAGCACGAAGCAGATTTTCCCCGGCTTCCTGATTTGAGAGGAGCGAACAACTGCAGGAACACGACACAGTGGGTCCTGCGCGGCTGCCTTTTCCGTTCTGCGGACGCGTTGGTTGCGTTATCAACCCAGTCTGAGCTAGTGCAGCGGGGAGACCATGTGGAGGCCCTGTCTTCCGCCTGCTCTCAGTGGGTGAGCTGCCTTCTGGCTCACTGTACCGTCTGTCTGGTACAACTTACTGTCACTTCCGGGTCTCTTTCCTCTTTGGGAAAGAAAGAATGATAACAGTAACTCTCAGGGAAGATCGTGAAGAATTACTTTCAGTTAAAGACAGAGCAGGAGCTGGCAGAGGCTCAGGCGTGCATTGCAGATCTGGGCCCTGAGCTCTGACGGTCTGCGCTCTGATGGGCGATCCCAAGCCCAGGGCCCCAGCTCACCAGCTGCGCCTCTTGCCTTCTGCCTCTTTTTCTTCTATTGCAGACATTTCTTCCCTGAGGCTCTCTACCGGCCACTGTCCCCAAGCGTTTTCCCTCCCAAGTCTCCGTCTTTTTTTCCCTGCTGACACCAGCAGGTGTCTGAGCTCTGCACACAGCGTGGTTGTGCACCTTGGCACGATGGCTGCTAACTTCGGGACTCCTGACCCCGAGGTCTTCTGGAGAGGTTGGAGCAGGAAGCGGCACACGGGGCAGGCTTCTCTAGAGAGACTGACAGGACAGCGACGCTGTTCGCATGTGGAGCGAGGTGGGAACGGTGCTAATATCTGCAACACAAAATAATGAGAAGCAGGGCTTTCTACCTTGGCTGTAGACCAACACTGTTGGGCGCATTTATTTTGGTGTTCAGGCATACACCAGAGGAAAGAGAAAAAGAGAAGGGACGGACAGCTAGCTCAGTGGACTGAAGGGCTTCTTAGGCAGACTGCAGTGGCAGGGGTTCGATCCCTGGTGTGTTCTGCGGTGGGCGGGGGCCCATGGGGCTTGCTGAGATAGAGAATGAGGCTGGGTGTGGTGGCGCGCACCAGTAATCCCAGTGCTTGGGAGGCTGAAAACAGGAGAATCACTCGACTCTGATCTACATAGTGAGACCTTGCAGAGCCTGTCAACCCTACCCTCCCTAAATTACACACACACACACACACACACACACACACACACACACACACACACCCCAAAAGGAAATAGAGAAATCGGGATATATATATATATATATATATATATATATATATATATATATATATATCTTATATAAGGAAATCTAACATGCAGTTCCTGTCAGGCACTGAGAAGTATGCTAAGAGTTCAAAAGTTGAACAGTCACTGATTAAAAAATAAGTTGCATAGCACACACACATAGTAAAAAGCAGTAAGATTGTTAACACAGTCAAATCTTTCTAAAGTCACTATATTTTTGTAACACAATTTTTATTTTAGTGTAGTTTTAGGCTTATACAAAAGTTACAAAGATTGCTTGAGGGATTTTACTGGACTCTCAATTCAGTTTTTCCTTTGGTTCATAAGAGATGGGCCATTAGCCATGCCAGTGAACAAGCATTGATAGAATGTGCTTGCACCAAGTTATCCTGGGATATAATTTGAGACTTTGAGGTGACTTTTCTTTTTTATTTTATTTTATTTATTTTTTATGTATTTAGTACAGGACCTATAGGGTCTCACTATGTAGATCAGACCTTAGTGATCCTGCTATTTTCAGCCCCCCAAGAGCTATGGTTATAGAGGAAGGCCACCCTGCCCAGTCTCAGTCTCCATCTCAGCTCACCCCAGGGGTGGGGCTGGCTTGGCACGCTGTGGATTGAACCAACCCAATCCCTGCATCTACCTGAGCAGGTGCTTTAATCTGCTGAGATATCTGACCAGCCATAGGCAGCTTTTCTTTTCTTTTCTTTTCTCTTTCTTTCTTTCTTTCTTTCTTTCTTTCTTTCTTTCTTTCTTTCTTTCTTTTTTTTTTTTTTTTTTT